>LUCH01001942.1:13351-37172 GCA_013368495.1 Paragonimus heterotremus | reverse complement strand
GCATTCCGGAATGCTGGGCACGCGCGATCGATTGGTCAACTAATCACGGTACACAGCTTGTGATGATTGGGTCACGTACTGCGTATGTCATCTGATCGTTTACCTTACCGGGTATTATATAATGAGACCCCGAACAGTTGGGTAAAACCGCGTGGTGTTCAACTAACGACGTGGTCACGAAATATGGAGACCCTGGCTGCTCCATTGAGCAAAATAGGTAGATGTCGCCTACCTGGATGGGATCCTCGTGATCACTCAAACCGCTGCTTAGAGACGTTATCCGAGATGACGGTGTATCGCAGTCAATGGTGTACCTGTATCCACACCATTTCTAATTCTTCCACCCAGTCTTTTTTATAGAGAAAAAATATTTTTCATACTTCTTAATAGCGTTTTACCCTCGGATATTGCATGTCACTGTTGAGGTGAGCGGCAGCTCGAGCCACAGTATATTTTAGTCAGGCTCATGGCAGCTATGATGGTGATGATGACCATGACGATGATGATGAATGGCGGGAAACTGACGCTCCGCTTCGTCAACCCTTAACCTTACGAAAGATACAGGGCAAACCCAGAGTTATTATTAGAAAAATACTGAAAATCAGTGGATAAGAGATAAGCCCGCCAAACCCATTAGGTGACGAAAGCGACCGCGACCGTACACGTGTCTCGCTGACTGCACCCGGTAAAATAATCCCTTGTGTCAAGAAGTTATGGAATTCTATTTTGAACAGTCAGCAATCAGAAACGTTCTCTCACATGTGTCACAGATGTATTGAACATCTCTAGAAAGTTCATCTATTAGATTTTTAATGCCGTCATTGATAGCTGTTGTCTGAACGTCGGTTGCATATCTCACATACTTCTGTGTATAAGGCAAAGCCATAACTACATGAATGTATTTATATCAGCTTCATCGCTTCCATTTCAAATGATGAGTGTAGACAAAACTAATAAACGATTAGGGAGAACCTCGGTGACTATCAGTAAACAGGTAACTGAGTCGAAACGCAGTTCGACCATCTGAAACTAAAGAATCCACACCAACAAGAAGATTAATATGAATAACATTAAGAGATGACAGGCCCCGTAAACATTCTTACGTGGAAAGCTCTTATAACGAGAACCCTGAACCGATATGACTGATCATTACTCCACAACGAGTGTAAGCGTAATTTCACATTTTATTTACAAGATATTCCGTAATCACAACAGATAGTGCTGGGCAAACTACTGTTGTGATGGATTTGAGTAAAAAGTAAATAATTAGAAGTATCCAAATAGGAAAACATGAATAAGTAAGTTTGCTTTCTCTAGAACAGCCTCATCTTCAAAAGTAATGGTGCATGAATGTGTCGGTGGTCCTACGATAAACATCATGAAATCGTGTTTGTGAGATCCGATTCGAAAAATATGACAGGCCACTCGATTCGACTTAAACCTACATGCACCTGCACTGCATCACGTTCAAGCACAGTAGTTTGTTGTCCCTATAGAGTGCTACCTGAGGTAATTAACATTCAAAGAGTGACATTGTACCTTGGTTACTGGTATTTTAAAATACGGCAAAATGAAAATCCGTGATGGAATTCCCTGCTTTTTGCGTTATGAATGCCACTAAAACAAGTACTATGGAACACATCGACGACAATGGTCAAAGCCAGGAATGCTCGGTCAGCACGTTAGCCAGATCTGGACAAAGTTAGACAGGTAAGGGGTGTTATCATTTGTTAGTGAGCGTATGGCCTTGACATATAAGCCGGGTTGGTGAATGACATAGGGATCGAATGGATAATCCGATAA
This sequence comes from Paragonimus heterotremus, assembly GCA_013368495.1. Taxonomy (NCBI): domain Eukaryota; kingdom Metazoa; phylum Platyhelminthes; class Trematoda; order Plagiorchiida; family Troglotrematidae; genus Paragonimus; species Paragonimus heterotremus. The sequence goes on along the minus strand of LUCH01001942.1, from coordinate 35,369 downwards.
ACTGACGTACTTTATATAATGTGAGCACGAACCTCCTTTGGTCACAACTCTCGCATTCAAATAGACTTTCATAGCCATTTTGAGAACTACTTGAATCCAGTTTCTCTCTTGCTGAAAGCCCGTCAACAGTGCATATCCCTACAACGGCCAGGATTTGAACTTTCACACACGTTCCTATTAGGCAGTAGCGTTCATGGCAGCATCATTAACCTCATAATCGACACGGCTTAAACGTTCAGCGATATTCATTCACGAATACTTACACGTAAACCAAAACATCACTTAGCAAGTTCCAAGACTTCAGCCTGAGAAGAAGTTCTAATCGTGGGATCGCGCACTGAACTTTACTCTAAAGGCGATCGGGCAAATCGAACGATATTCGCAAGCGAACGTGGTCGGCTGTTTAGCCATGATAATTCGGTCGTACTTCCTGTGAACTTGATGGCGTGGTGGTCAACATAGTTGACTGCGACATAAATATGCATTGCTGACGAGTTTTCACAGGAGCTAAACTCGAGCCTAGTGAAGTTTCCCGAAAGGGGCCGGTTAGAACGTCTATCTGAGAGCGAAAGCTGTGATCAGACATGATTTCTACTGACTAGCTTGTCACTGCTAACCAGTCCATCATAAATGCAGTTTATTACGCCAAAAACAATTTATCGTGTTACCTGATGATCTTACTAGCTGTGATTAACCCACGTCATTCGCTATAAGAGGATTTTGCTATAAACGAGTTTGACTGTACTACCGTTGTCCACAGTATACTTAATAGCCAGGATAAGCGATACACAACAACGATCACCACTCTCGTACAGACAAATACTCAGATGCATCCAATTCACTTACCGGTGGCCGCATTCGCCGGATCGAATGGTCAGAACTAGAAGTAGACGAACGGAAGTTGGCGGGATGAAGTGGAAACATACGAGAGGGTTGGCGCTTAAAATGCTATGAGGAAGAATAACAAAACGTATGAGCGTAGTTTAGAGCGTGTGTGCGGCTATAACAGTTAACAAAGTGAATCGCATGCAAGATCACATGACAAATTTTGTAAAGTAGATAACTAACGACAAACTATTGACACCGAAACATAATAGTTGAATATTCACCAATGCCAACCGAGAGATTCATTGACAATAGTGGAGACCAGAAACTAAAGTCTGGTGATTTCTAGCAGTGGGTTAGTTGGAAAGTCTAGTTGAATTGCGATAAAATTAGTGTCTAACTTCGGACAAACTAAACCCTCCATCCATCGCCAGCTGGTATGACGACCTAAAAGAAGTCAATACTTTTTGCCAAATTAGACCACTACATCCTACGATGGACGACGCAGTAAGCATTACGTAGACAATAAAGACGAGAAAATAAATTGTTTGGCATTCTCAGACATCAGATAATTTAACATACACAATCACTGAAAGCCTACATGTTAAGTAATGCACCAAGATGTAGAACAACCACTACGGATATGAGCCTTAGCTACATTCCTATTGGATGGTGTACATTAAGGTAGTTTGAGTTGATGTGATGTTATGGTGGTCGGTGATAGGTTCAAAAATACGCAGCATCATATATACAACCAGGTACATTCAGTTTTGTGTGGTCCAAAGCGACGGTTCCCGTAACATGTTTAAGGAAAAACACAAGGACCATCAATCTTTTTGATGGGCTACGATGTGCCACCACTTTGGATGACATTTTCAACCCGCGATATAAGTGAAATCCATCGACTCTACTGAACACGGTAGACAGGGTGTCAATGACCAACGGCGCCGGTCAATGGGACTAATCATTTGCAACACCCCTCTCAATCTTTTCTGGGGTACGGGAGGATGACTGCTCGTTTACAGGCCATCCAAAAAACGGTTGACCAATTTCAGGCTATGAGCAAAAGGAAGCGTAACAGTTACAGAAAGGGTGATAACAGCCTAATATAAAGTCCGTGACAAACGCACTGAAAAGAGAAACAGGAAAGTGCGAAATATCGTGGGAAAATAAGGTGGATATATAGATATACAAGTAAATCACCGGGGTAAACTAAGTCGTGTAGACAGGCGCCTTCAAAGTCAGCGTACTAATGCATGACTTCTTAGTTGTTGTCAACATCTTGCTAACATTAACGTAAGATATCACGTCTTGACTGACCTCGTCCGAAACTGACCAATCGCTGCTTATCACTCACCTGAATCAACACTTCCCTAGCGCATCTGATTACACACGTTCGATAATGTGTCAACTGACATTGTTGGCTTAAATACCACTTTGACATCTAATCGAAAACGCAAAGGGAACCGGTGTTTACAACTTTTACTCTGCATTTCGGAGACTAATGTGGCCTATAAATGTTGCATCGTTTGGTAGTTCGACGCCCAGCATGGTCAGCGAATTCAGCTCAGTTCAGCCAACCACTCACTCATATATACATACATCTCTTTCCAACGCTTGATGTAACTTTTGGCCCCGAAGTGATAATGTCATGTACAGTTCGAATAACTCAATATACGAATACAAAGATGATACTAAACAACACAATTACCATAAGAACTGTTAACACGCACTTACAAATACAATCATGACAGATGTTTGCTCTATTGGCTGGATTGCAGAATTCTATGCCATTATAGACAAGGGTATCTATTACAGTGGCCCACAGAGGTAAACCTAACGCACGCCACAGCTAAGATGAGCTTAGGCTCAAAGCAACCTTGAAATACCATTTTCTGTATTAACAGCACACGAAGTGTATCCTCTACACAAACAGACAGTCCAGTACAGTGTTGACAGAGTGGTGGACTAACAGATAATAATGAGCAACACTACTCAGTATAATTGAGGTCACACGATAATACGACACAAAAAGTTCTACAAACGTGACATCACCCAGAAAAAGTTGTTGCAAGCATGAGGTATCTGTGTCCACCAAGGTAGTGGTGGATTGCTGCTTCGAGCGAAATAAACATCCTGAGCCAACACACGTCAAGGAATCCAGTTAATGACATGCGAAGGATAGTATCCACAATTATCTATGAGACTGAAGGATTAGCCCATTCTACACCACCACAAAAGAGAGTACGGTTGTTAAGAAAGATGGTAAAGGTAGCGCTTACATATCTGAGAAATATTTGCTCAAGGAACATCTCATGACAATTCAACGGTGACCGACATTCATTGGATCGCCGGTTCTCAGTGGGTCAGATATTGCACCAGAATGTAGCAGTGATAACAGAGGATACAGCTTCCGTGATGATCGGAAAGTAGCATGCTACCAGAATAAATGACAGAATGTAACACCTAATTATCAACTGCCTACTAGCTCAAGAAACTTTCAGGAAATGGGTCGCTGCTTGTCTATAACTCCCACATCGTTTATTCTACCATGCTGTCATGGTGTGAACCTCACTTTTTGAACGCTACATATATATCTAAATGTTGAATCAATGTACATAGTGAACCATCTTGGCTTGATTAACTTGAAATAGAAAAAGAATATTCTTGAATTTCGCAAGCGTCAGGAAATAGCAAAGTTTAGTCTAAAGTAAACCAGATTACGGTTTTCATTATGCTGAAACACCTCGATATTGGTATGCGTTGTCAGTGTGAGAGAAGCCGGTAACACTCCAAATTTAATACACTAATTGGGAACCATACGCCCCAACTCCAAACTTACATAATACCTACACTGTCCGCCAGTTTCAGAGTTAAGTTAGTCACTAGCCAAAACAAGGAGCTGACACCCGGTTCGCAGCAAACTCGTCGCTTATATGTCTCCTAACCAACGTAGTCCGGAACTATCAGCAGACGTGTGAAATACATGAAAACTAGGTTCGGCTAAAAAGAACCATCAGTTGATTACAAAAGGATCAGATAGTTAGCTTCCATTTCGACATCTGACCAATTTTCTATCGGCCTGATGGCCTAAATTCAACGCAGGCAGCGACACAAATCTGACTTTTATTGACCAGTCATATCTTTTAGTGAAGCGTCAAAATATCGGCATGATAACCTATTGGTCGGGATCGACACGGTGAAGCACTAATTGCAAATGGTCATACTGTTTGGAATGTGGAATGGAGCAATAGTCTGTAATGCTCATATCCAAAATTTTACATTTGCAAAGGAATCAAGGGCATTTGTTTCCACTTTACCAGAGAGAAACAGCAACACACATGCCAAGGAATCGAACTGACGACTTGTGAGCAAGCGTCAGGTTGTAATCCAGATATATCCTTCCTTGTGCTTGATGTTGGTGAGACCTTATAAAGTTGAAACGGTTGTCCGTCACTTCGCTGGTGGTCATTGGGACTAATTGATTTCAGTCTATAAGAAGGTGCAGCAGCCCAGGAAAACAACGATCATCACTTCTACATGTCCGATAACGTGCGACATTCGAAGCTGTGAGGGACAGACAGGCTTTTCCAGAGGCTACAACCAAGTTGATAAAATCTATAACTACTGAAACGAAACCATGTTTCATAAATAGACAACAAAGTTACGGACACAGACTCCCGAGCGGCTGAGACATGTTGTCAAGTCTGTGAACATCTCCAACCACTGATGTGGACGGAAGCGCAATTGGTTGAGAGACAGAACTACCGAATCGAACTGACTGAAGCTGTTAGGGTCTCCAAGTTCTACGACCAGGTCAGCAGCTGATCGCCCAGTAATGTCCTTCAGCCATCATCATTCTCACGAAGCCACGGGCCTGTCAAGAGATGCTGTGTTGCGCATAGAATCGGGCCACCGTAGACAGTGCATCGCTATCATTTTAGTTACAAGAAAACGTAACTGGGAGCTGATCACTGGGAGCTGAACACTTACACAAAGAGCGGAACAGCTACTCACCGCTCTTACTAACCAATTTTTCCAAACAGTGTTTACCGATCACATCAAGCCAGTCGGCACCACTTGGAAGAATGGAAGTAGTCGAGAGGATGACGACTCAATATTTTTGTCGTCAGCACTAAGGACGTTGCAAGCTTACAAACCTATTTCGTTTGGACCGAACGAGAGCGATCATTTTGAGGTTCATGCTGAAGGGCAATCCGAAACGAGTGAAACAAGTACTTTACATGGGGTTACCGCCCGTATGGAGCAATCAACAGAAATAGTGGAAACTGAAGAGACTACTCACCATACGTTCAGTTCGAGGGATGAATAAATCGGAACTAGACGACGACCCTCGGGCACTTGTTCCGACTGGAGGTATGTTGTCCATTCGTCCAGGGTTGCTTGGGTTTGACGAGGTATGTGGAGGGTTCCAATTTACAGAGGGTTCAGAAGTCCGCTGCAAACGTAGGAGTGGACAGGAAATTCGAGAAAATACCCTTTTACAAGCACACATAACAGCTCTTATGAGATAGTTGAGGATATCAAAGAATCTCAGAATATCAGCATGCTGAAAATTAGGCACACATTTGGATAGCCAGGAAGAAAGCTCTGGATTTAGTCATTCGATCACAAACGACCAGGAGTCCGGTCGGAAGGTGGTGTGGCCAAGTCAACCGTTTGCCACAGCAGTTACACAGAATACTGCAGAACAAACGATGACATCAAACGGAAAGAGGAACAAAAATTGGGCAAGATGGGATCAAACTGGAGAGGGACAGAAAGATGATGAGGATGAAGTTAGGCCGAAGGATGTGACCGATGGTCTCTTCCCATGGTTTAAACTATCCGTATCAAAGAGAACTATGCTGAATGTCAGAGCCCTGAAACTACAAGTGTGAGGGGCATACGTTGTAATTAATACGAAAACAAGTGAAACAGTAACCACGACCAAAAACCTAGCTAACTTAATCCAGATCATCAAGAAAAGTCAGTCACCTTACAAGAGCGAAAGACACAAGAGGATAGAAGTGAAATTGTGTTCGGTAAATAATTAATAATCTACATCACATCACATTTTCGACACATAGCGAGATCCAACGATGACATAGCTTGGTTTATCGTCCATCATGATGGACTAACAAATGAATAAGTGTACGCACTGGAAGAAGCAAAATAGCAAACGAAACTACGAATACAGGCTCTACACAATGACCACGGCACACTATCATTTCCATGAGCGTCTCGAATCACCGGTGTGCACGGCACTGTACTCTTTAATCTAGTGGAACGGTGAAGGCTTTCGTTACGTATGAAACACCTCATCGTCTGATCACACTGTGATTTCTAAAACAGGCATACTCGAAAATACGCAATGTTGGGGAATGCGGGACACCAGCAAGGTGGACTGCATATTCATCTAACCTCAGTTGCCGATTGTAAACATGGAGGATTCCGAAATTCACACCGTCAGATTTACATGTCGCACATGCAACTACCTTATGTGATACAGTCAGAAACAACGGTGGCCCAATAACAAGAGCTCCTACGAAAACGTCGCGATGAGACGGCCATGCCTTTGATCCTTAGAGCATGAACCGATGAACACATTATAAATCATCCACCCAATAAACAGTCTAACAAGTAGCTATACAGTATCAGCTGGCTAACACGCGATGCTGGAAACTATGCCCACGGGGATAACTGACCAGAAAGAACAGTTCTGTGGTACGTCTTGGGTAAAACAACAAAGATTAGTAAACGTCGTCTTGATCGAACATCAAATTATCGATATAAATCAAGGTCTCTTAACTCCAATCGATCATCCCTCGACTAGGACTTCTCTCCAAATTGAAATGACAGAAATAATTGACTTGTTGATCGGCATTTCATTACTGATGAGTAGTAGGGGATTTTGGTTTTCATACGGATTGAACATCACCCAAAATTGATCGCAGCTGTCGCATTCCCACAGACTTTCCATTCAGCCCCTTTAAAACAGCAGAAGCACTAGACTCGAGTTTCGCTCTCATTAGAGCTCGTCAGTAGTGCATATCATCGCCACTGCCGGGACTGGAACCACGGCCAAGCTGTTCATGAGACATTCGTGTTTACCACTGCGCCATTGATCTCACGTTAGGCACAACCGAATTAATATATGTGGACGCTCAACCACTTCCGCTTGTGAGTAACGATCACCAGTAATGAAATACCGCCCAACAAGTCAGTAATTTCTGTGATTTCAACTTGGAGAGAAGTCCTAGTCGAGGAGTCATCGATTGGAGTTAACAGACAGTAACTGTGTCTCCTCTCGAGGCGATCGGGCAATCTGATCATTACTCACAAGCGAAAGTGGTTGAGTGTTCACATATGATGATTCGGTCGTGCTTAACGTGAGATCAATGGCGCAGTGGTAAACACGGTTGCTTGCTCATGAATGGCGTGGCCAACTAATAAACATGTCTGATAATCACACGAGTATGAAAAAAATAGGCAATTACATGTGGGATGAGTCGCTGACAAGATGCTTGAACTCGAATCTGAGCAAGATGGTAATGGTCAAATAAAGTCACCGGTATGAGAGAATGTAAAGCAAAACAGGAATTGCATAAATCGTTTACCCAAGGTAAACACTGAAGTTCCGGAATAGCTGATCACTTTCAAGTCAGCCACCCACAGATTTGTTTGACATCAGTAATGCTCCCGGTGTTACTCTCACGCGGTTTAGTTTAAGTACGTCGCCCAGATATACAAAGCATTGGCGTTAGGTCTCTCCGCAATCCTTCTCAGCTCTCATGTGTGAGGAGACTACTAAACCACAAGAAAACTTGGGATAACAGATCAGACAAATGTGAACCGTTGGGTTATAAACCCATTCACACTTATTTCACTCAAGTATTCCGCCAGTTCATTCCCGACCAGACGATCAGCGCTCAGTTCCGCTCGCCCTAGTTTGTCAATGCCGTCCGTGTGGATTCGTTAGCAAGCTTAATGTAAGTCTGCAGAAGATGAGCTATAGAGAAATAATGTAATATCAATCGGACTTTTTGCACCTTCCCCGATCCATTTTATCACCGACGGATGATTAAATCGTACATTTTATACCAGTCTAACGAACAAGCAGCATTATTTCTCAATTGTGAGGTTGAGCATGTTCTTTATAGCTTGGTGATACCATTGAACATGCAGTAAGGAAATGAAAAACATATATTCGTGGACGGAACACTGGTACGAAACGACTACTTCGGGTAGACCGTCGGTACATTTCCAGCGCGCCGTAATCCCACCAGGTACCGACCGTATCATTCAGCATTCGCTTTCTCTTGATTACGCGTAGTCTCGGAATCCGAGAATAACAATCGCATGCCACACCTCTTATGTGATCACGGTTGGAGTGGGCGGACAGGAAACTTGGTTGTTGACGAGCGGTAATCGAATTAACCAATTTTGAAAAACTATTATCATGAGATAATAGCGTTGACCCAGAGAAAAAATCACAGTAACTGAACAGTGTAGTCCAAACGTTGTGGTGTGGCACACAAGAATCGCCACTGAACTCTTATGCCCTGAAGCCCGTTTGTAGCACGAATACACAGCCCCATATCCTGCCGTAAATGTTTTTGGGATTTTGTGCTGGAAATCTGTTCGGGACCAATCCAAACGTCGCGTTAAAGATACCACAACAGGATTGGACGAACAGCCTCAACGTTAAGCCTTCCGTTATTAGCCAAATTATTTGATCTGTATTGCACCAATTAGCTTACGGTTTGTGACTTTGCATGTGCCGATACCATCATCCAACGATAGAATGATTTCCTCACTGTTGTTGTACATTTATAAATTCGAATTTTTGTCTCATGAATAAGAACTGCTTACGGCAACCAGTAAGAGGTCTTCCTATAAGTTGCCTGGGAGGTTCCAATTCAAGTATGATTTCTAGGGTAATTCGAAGACCCTAATTCCGAGTATTACAGATTCATTGTCTAAAGCATCCTTATCGTCCCAGTCAAACACCCGGAAAGAACTGATTCAACTTCTTTAAGACCGATGGTCAATTGTGGAAACATACACTGACAGTCAATGCGTCAACTTGCTTAGCCCAATCCAAATCTTGTAAGTGTTGTACAATGCAGTCGTTAACTAGCTAGTGGCATGACCATTGCACAGTGAAGTTGACACTTCTGAGAAGTCCAAACACAGTAAACGTCCCAGCCCAACATTTAATCCGCGAGTATACGTCATTCATTTTCTTTTCGGAACGTTGGCATTACTTTGTGATTACGGCTCGATCCCCCAATGATCCCTTGCGTAAGCTAGAGAAACTTGACAAAGTTCCATTCATATGTGGGCCCATATACACCTCATGACAAGCAAAGGTTTTACGAGAATTCAAATGTAGCCTCAGTGCACATCCCACTGAAAGCTGATTCACTTCCGCTATTAAAAATGATACTGGTCTCTACGGATTTGGGACTTTGTCTAACAGTTCCGTTCAATATCATCTACAACAAGTCACAAGAAAACGGTTTATACGCTTTGCAAAAATTGCTGAACTGGATAAAAACCAAAATGGAAATCAAGTGTGTATGAGGAGAGGCGGCGATAAAGCGATCCACGTAAGAATAATCGACACTGATTACCTGAGAGATGAGTTCCGAACACGTTGCCGAATCCGAACACTCCGGATAGAGGGATGAAAGAAGGAAACTATGGAGTCTGGACCACAAAGCGTTGAACCCTCCAATAAGCAGACCACCAGATCGTAGCCGATCGTCCTCGGCAACCTAAAATAAGCGTGGTGGGAAAAACCATGCGATTGGGTAAACTCTATCAGGTCAGTTAACATATGCATAACTGATACAGCGCCCAATAGAGGAAGAACCAAGATGTTATGAATTCTGAGTACGTGTGATAGAATGTTAAGTTTCCTGACCGGTGGAAAACAGGCGGCAGTCAAGCGTGGAGTAATGCAGATAAATGTACAGTATGCGGCGAATTCACATATCAATCAATGAAAGTGAGCTAAAATCAGTAACGAAGAATGAAATGTCGCATACACACGAACAAATTAGATGTCATCAACTCCGCTGATGACCGATTCCGTTAGTCAGACAGGGCTGCTCTAACAAATGGTGAGACATAGCATCAAAAATAAATGAAAAGAGCGTACTTTGGATATATGAAATTGTTCACACAGTTGTAGCTGATTGCGAGACAGGCGTTAGAGTGATAAGGGTAAACAACAGTCAGTTGTTTTCCATGTCTCTGCGATAAATGAAGGTTTGGTTACCTCATTCCCCTTTTTCAGCAGACCCCGGGTTTTGCAAATAGGAATGAATTAGTTGAACTGTGAGGTGATGCACGAGGAACGTGTCCGAAGAAACCAAATCAAAAAATACAGAGCGCCATAGTTACAAGTAACAGCTTTCACTCGAAAAAGCCAAGTTCCGCAGCCATATGGCACTACAGAACAAATGGTTGCAGAGTATAACAGCGCCTTCACAGAAAGGTTTACGCCATTCCAGAGTCTTTGAAATGAGACTGCTGGTCTTTTCATCCACATCGCCTTAAGGAATCTATTGAATGAGAAGGCTCCGTTTCTTAGAGATCCCACAGACGGCAGAACTTGTGGTCAGAGATGTTGTCAGATGAGACGGTTGCAGCATTTCTTCTAAAGAACATCGGGCAACCGGAGCACAATATAACAACGATTGCAGAGGACAGTTTAGACGTGATCATACACAGTGATGTGGCTAATAACTCACAAGTTAACCAGCTAACCTCACAAACACAGCAATCGTAGCCCAATTCCCGAGCAAGACAAGGGATCGTAGTACACGCGGGATCTGATCAAACCAAAATTTGGGTTCAGTGCTTCTTTTCGAAGCGAGCAAACCAGAAGGTCTAGCTGGCAGCCGAAGGAGTAAAAACTATCAACAATACATTAACAATGCGTAAACGCCTAGAATTATTTGCCATCATCTACTGAGAGTTTCAATCAGTGATACACAACGTCTATGCTTGTACTAGGTCATAACAGTAAGAAAACTTTCCGCCACATCTGTCGAGTTTGTTTATCATTTCCTTAGATACAGTCGGAAACAACGCCCGCTTGAATTGCAGTGCGCAGTGGTTTGGCTTAAAGCTGAAAATGAACATGCGTACAGTTGTCTAGTGAAGTTGGTAACATGCAGCAAATTTAAGACAGCCAAACCAAACTTCTTTCAAACGATTGAATTTGTTGGCTTACCAACTAAACCTAGTATGAATGAATGTGGAATGTTCGAACTGGTTTATTCAGGTAGGTTGAAATGTGGGAATTGAAAAAACGCTGAAGCAAAGAAATTCAAAACCAACCGAGCGCAATGTTCGTCGGGCACGATCGGTTCAACAGTTAATCATCAATACATCTCTGAATACCCAGTTGGCATTAAGGCAAAATGTGATTGGTACGACTGAAATTAAACCAAAGTGGAAAGGCCAGAGAATAAACATGAGACACGAGACTACTAAGAGTAATCAACGAACAGACTGACGCAGACAAGTCATCAATACAACGTGCAGTCATGCACAAGAAATTTATCGAGTAAGGTGAGGCATTTACGAGATGAGCGAACGAACAATTTAGCGTCACACACGAAAACGTTAGGCAGAAAAAAGCTATCGGGCAAAAGTGTCCTCTGAATGTTGGCAGTATACCACAATTAGAGATTGAACGTCATTCACATGCGCTGTCGGGTGAACAAATGAAAAAATATGTAGGAACGAGAGAGAAATGACGGAAGAATGAACGATCGCTATTAAATAAAGATAGCGCGATAGACAATTAACAAGAAATACATAACAGTAATAAACCATTCATTTCATTCTAGGCAAGTAATTGTAGAACTGATGCAGGTTTGATAATGTAACAGACCTAAACGCCGGTTATATAAAACGAGGTTGAACGATTCTCGCGAATTACCTTGCAAACTACCATGCCTATTTCGTGTTCAAGAGTGTAAGTGTTGTGATCCAAGAACGCGGATGGCACAAGGGTTATTTATTCGACAAAGCAACACACGGGTTAAGCATGTAAACCAGACCTGTCACAAAACCACTCATTTGCACGCAGTATTCGGCCTCAGACAGTCTCGGCTACCACAGACGTCAGTGCTCAGTTCCACTAAGTAGCAGGGATCGTTATGGGTGATGCTGCACTTTGATGATCCTTCCTGCAGTCTTCTTGTGGCTTGTACGTTGTCAAAAAAATATGCCTTGCACCTGCTATTGAATAGCCGCGGTATAAGTAGTATAATAGGATCGCTCAACTTCACTGCATAGGTAGCAGCTGGTGTCAACGGGTCGCGAAATGTTGTGCTTCATCAGAAGACACGGGTTTCACTCACGTCAGTAAACATAATTGGTGTACATCCTTATCCGCACATAAATCGTTGCTACGGTTCATGTGCCTGTAAGACCAGTGGGTGGGTCGCTGCTATGTTGCCTCCATATCACGTATGGCCACACTTACGCACGCTTGTGAGTAACATTCGTTCAAAGACAAACATGAGCTAACTAGGATAGTTCTATGCAAACACAGTTAAGGGCATGTGAATCGGGCTGCAGCGGAATCCATAATAACTTTTGCTGAATTTCGTATATACTCCTGAAGCATCATATGTTTAGAAGGAGAACAAAACACAAAACCGCCATAGGACGGTGTCCTCCTTTGAAATAGATTAAATAAGCAGATAGACACATACACACACAGATTTAGCAACCGCGGCAATAACAACAGCATAGTGACCGGATGAGCTCAACCTGCGAAGAAATCTATTTCAACATCGGGAAACTATCCGGCTGCAAACCGCTTACCTCATTTGACAGAACTGAAGTACCCATTTGTCGAAGATAGCAAGAGATTAATAAGCTGGCAGAAAGAACCGGTTAAACAGTTAACCTATACTGATGGCTAACCGCATATTAGTTACGAGAAGCAAACTTGCTCGTGTAACCAAGACAACATGTTTGCCCGTCAACAACATCAAGTCGACTCCATGTACACTTTTATCATCTGCTCATTCGTTCAAATCGAAACCAAAAAAACGGTACTGATGACACATCATAGGCCAATTCCCTAAAGACATGAACAGGTTCCCGCAACCTATATGCTTGAACGAGTTGTACTCACATCATACAAAATTGGCTGAAGTTTAAATGTGGTACGTAAAACAATTATTGGGGCAGTCATTTTTGTAGGGCCTTAGTAACATATCAATTTTCGATTCTCGTAGAACTGTGTAAAAACAAAATATAACGTATTTTTACCGTTGGAGCATAGCAACCACAAAACCAGTACGAAATAAGTAGAAGACTGCTTGCCGAAAACGACCAAAATAAGGTTAAATTGCTGTTTTGTCATGTAACTAGCCGAACTCGTTATGCGATATCAATGCTGAACACATTTCTTCCACTGCTGACCGGCTGAATACAGCTCACTAAATGATTATAAACAAAATCAGTGACCGACAGCTCCTTATTCTGACTTCAAGCACGCTGTGGGAAATACAGTTCTGGGATCAAGAGAAAGCAGAAAAATACTGGCTTGTGACAATATGAGAATAAGTGAGAGAGATCTTTAGGCACTTGAACTGATCTAACAAGACGATCAATGCATCATTGATGATTCTAATGCACGGTTAAACAATCGACGAGGTGGAAGAAGTACACAAACAGTTCACGACAACACCTGTTCGTTCTGCTTCGAATACAATATTGTATGAATCAGGCATTAAAAACTCATGTGCCTGTACATTATTGATCGCAGTACAAGTGCAGTGTAGGCTGAAGTGGACAGAACATCCAGACGATGAGTAACGAAAGATTTGAGTGAGAAGGTCCGGATGGCTAATCATTTTGGTGGCACGACCAAAAGAAAGAACAAAAATAAGTCACCTCTTCATAATGTGGCCGGTTGGCGACCAGGAGAGGAATTACCTATGAATGAACAACAGGTTAGCGTCATCGGATGGAATACAGGCGTCAGCTTCTTGTATCAACACACTTTGACCACAATATCCGTATACCTTGGGTGCGCGGCGAAATTTCTATACCCTAACAGTGCACATTAAACCTAATGTGATATTACTATGGAAATATCAAACCGCTGGATTGGTGAGCTCGGGGTCATGGCCTGAAACCCATAGATAACCCACGGGACATCATCACATCTGATTCACTTTCTTAAGCTTGGACTCAGAACGCTACTTTCTGTTGTATCGGAGCTCAACAGCACTTTGAACGGACGCACTGACCAGACTTTATAGATCCAAACCAATTACGCACTGCCCTAGAACTACGAATATGGCAAAACAAAAGAGCAGAGAAGGTTAAGAATAGAGTCTACTAGTAATGCATGCACTGACCCGAAGCTCCGAAAGGACGAGACTGTGCTAAACTATTTGTACATAATTTTGACAATGGGTGCCTACGGAAATGTTTAAATGAACAGTAAATCCGTATATCGTAAAGGGAATAAGAAGTCCTAAATCCGACTTTAGATTAGAATTCACAAGGATAGATATGCCCTACTCCTAACAGTTTTCACCTGCTTTTGCATTAAGTAATCATCAGTGGTTCAATTCTGAGATGACTATCAGAACACAAATGAAACAATACTTAACGTACCTACAAAATGAAACAAGTAGAATAGTGGACAGGATAATGCTTGATAACGTATGAAATAACACAAAGACCGGCTCACAAGCCCAAATATGAGGAAAAAGCGTTTGAAAGAGTACGGGTAACGAGAACGAAGTTACTCAGATTACTCAAAGTTGGAGAAATCAACACAGAAAACCAGAGCACCAAACGAGCACATAAGTGGAAGCTTTTCATACCAGTAAACAAGCACAGGAAATCGTACCGGATTTTCGACCCGTCAGTGCAACGTCCGAATGAGTACCCGACTTGTACACATATAAGAATAGCACTCACCTGAACATCAAACCCGTCCAGAAACACAGGTGTCTTTTGACCAGTAGGAGGGCAAACAGGAGTAGCCAATATGGACAAATGGACTGAAAAGTTTTGGGCAATAAGACTGGAGCCATTTGTTCCTGCGAGGGGACCACACGAACGTATTGCTTCACTGGGAGTTCCCGTAGATGTGGTGGGGACGGGATCATCTTTGCTGTCAGAGCGGGAGTCCACTGTGTTAGTTGGTAGTTGCTCATCGATGGAACTGACAACAACCGATTCCGATGTGGATAAATCTTCTAAGGCGGTTGTTGGTGAGGTAACTGAACCACCACGGGCGATCGGAGTGACCTCAAACACATCTGTAACACACAACAGAAAGGCACGCATATGAAGACAGAAAAAGGAGAAAAACATACCAAACACTGACTGATAATGGAGTATAATCTTCCTTAATATCAATGTACATCCTACAGGAAAAATATAAGACCATCTATTATTTCCTGCGTAGCTGACAAAAAATAAGTCACAGAATGACCAGCATTCGTGTCTAACTGGCTAAGGTCCTTATGAGTCATGAAAGTTCTCAATCGATATCGCCATATCTTTACAAGTATATCACATAGTAGGTTAAGCGCATTCGAGCTCTAGTTCACTTTACTTTGGGTCTGTGCTGAAATCCACACATACATTTTACTCACAAATTATTCGTAAGCATTATACTCTATTCGAAAATTTGCAGAGCACTTGTATCGTATATGCTGTTCATATGAAAGCCACGTGTGAATACACGAGACATTTACATGCAAAACGGCTTTCTGCCTAAATAAGGAACTGTTGTTTTTGTCATCTTCCGGTGAGATAGCGTTGTCAAATTCGAATTGTTTTCTACCATTTTTAATTTTCTGTTGACAAGTAGAACGATTACTGGTGTATGCGCCTTACTTCCAGAGAGAATGGATTTTCAATTTATTCGTTCAGTCAGTTTTTAGACAACAAATGTGACCTTAATCACGACGTTAACAATAAAACCTGTCTGTAAATTGCATACGTATGCATCGTCACATTCAGCGTGTTTCAAGAATCGTGAAGACGTCAATATCCACCACTGTGACTTCAATTTTCGTTAAAACGATCAGACTCAAAGTTCCAATTTCGTCCCCTCTGAATCCGTTTGAACCAGTGACCTATATGTATTTTGCCAGACCGTCATGGATGTCCCGACTCTTACCACTTTCATAGGAGACAGTCCGAACATCGAACCTAACCTGAATGTCGACCGATAATCATGTCACAGCGGTGTGTGGCCTGGGTCGGAGACTCTAACAATGCGGTCCAACCCACCCACTACTTGTATCTGGATTGAGCGGACTATGCTATCTCTTCGTGCCTCTATCAACGAAATTCACCATTTCAGTCTGATTACTCAACTGCGTTAACACCAGTGACTGACACTGTTTCGATCTGTAAATTCTACGTGATTCGGCAAATTTCCAAAACTAGCTTAATTATTTTTGTTAACATTAATTGGGATATACTTCACCAGTCAGTATTGTGCACTTCATTGCATTCTACCTATCTTTACAGTTGTACCACATTACTCAACGTAGTACAACTTAACATGTCTGTCAGTCTATACGACAGCTTCCTTGGTCGTACCACTAATTTACTCATCTGTGCGTCCGATGATACAATTCCACGGTATATAGAAACTAAGAAAATGTGCTACAAGGCTGCTGTACTGCGTCTGCTATACACAATCATCAAAATCCACATCACATCGTCAAATACGGTGTGATGGTCAGTTTTCCTTGAACACCTCAGTCCATAAAAATATTTTTAAGCGCACTCTACCGTGTAAAATACATCTTTTACACGACTAACAATCAGGGCGTTACAATGGATAGACAGCCATGGTTTGGAGCCCATAGAAAACTTGCAGCGCTGCAGCAATCCTTTGGCTCCCACCTAGGAATTTCTAGATATCAACCCCACTAGTTCTTCGGCATCCACTCACGATGCACTGGTCGCTGCTAATGAAACTATAGGTCCAGATTAGCCAGCGATTTGGATCAGGTACTAAAGCGTAGGAAAGTATGGCACACATTTGGGCATGCACAAACAGATACGAGCATGCGCCCAGAATCCGACAAGTCAAGTAGCATCCTTACACGGTGCATTCGAAATCTGGTGCTTCCAATGCTACATTCAATTTACTCGTCAGAGCGGTTTTAAACATCAATGACAAAGTTTCGCGGAGAAGATAACGAACACTGTCTGCCCAGTCCACTCCCTAGGGTTGTATTGACCAGTGCTAAAAAATGTCGCGTTCATCAGATCCGCTAATAACCTCCACAACGAACAGTCTACGCAGAAATGCTTCTAGTCAACTATCTCCCACCGTATGTTAAATTCATCAGCAGGAAGCGACGAGAAAACAACTACAAGTGTTGAAGCAAAAGTCCACTAGCAAATATCAGCAACTGTGGGACGCGTCAAACAATCTAACACTAGTACGTACAAACCGGTCACATCAGTGCGTCCGTACTTTCCACATAATCCCCTTCTTAATATTTTTCTTAAGCATGAAAAACACATCAGTCACTAGAGTTGAGGCAATGCATCAATCAACACTCTGACTTGCACTAACCAGCTGAGCCTCAATGCAAAAATCGCCTGCACGCCCCAGTTCCAGCGCGTCTACTTTTTCTGTTAAGCTATTTTGGATGTCAGACTCAAACAGACAAAATCCGAGCAATCCGATCAACAAAATTTGGGTATTTGGGTCCTGTCATTCAATTGGGCACTTTTACCACGGCCTTTAGACGATCTGTTAACGCTTTTGGACATCATCCGGGATATTCTGCCTTCTACACGCAATTGGGAGTCCAACATTTCCTAATTAAAAGCTTCCAACAGGAAGCTCAATTATTCATCGAACAGCCATTGCCGCCAATCTAATACTAATCACAATGGGTAAAAGTAAGGTGAATCCCAGGACCACTTGTCCCACCGCGTTTAGACATTTTGAACCGTCGAATTTATACGTCCCGACTAGACACCAGTTCAGTCAACTAAACACCGATACCATCCGTTGGGTCCCGAACGTACCAGAATAGGCATCAGTGAACCGCCGAATTGCTTCACACAATAAGTCTAGCTGATGCGGGCTAATTGGTAGAGGTAAGAATGGTCAAACGACAGTTTGACAAGCAAAAGGGCAACTACATCAAAACAATCCACAAATTTTGACTGCTATGTATTAAACGACGTGCATAGGGGAACGTAATCATTCAGTGAAAAACGTTCCACTCCATAGAGCAAAAACTGTGGCTCCTTCGAATAATAAGTGTTGGCTGGCTAACCCGCGGTCCTGATCTAAACCCGACCACCAATTTTAGGGATCTACCCACTAGACCAGTATACAAGAACTTTAGGATAGAATACATCATGATGAAGTTGGGAAAGGGTTAATAATAAGAATAGGATAATCTGATTACAATTCATTGTGCTATATGTGTGAGAAACAAATTCAAACGATGCAGTGAGAAAAACATGCTCACGAGCGTTCATTTAAGTGGTCTCCCAGTCTGTCGCGGTCAACTTTGCCACTTTCGCCATCAATACATTAAGGATGGACAGGTGCTGAATGACTCCACTACTTCAAAGTGTGATGAACTCGCTGTTACACATGAAAAGGAGGCACTCTGTGAAACACGGTGATTAAATTATTGGTACAAACAGGGCGATCTCATAAGTTAGTTGTGGGGTGCAATGTACCAACCAAATAGAGTACTTCGGTTGGAAATAACCCTATGAAAAGGTCCAGAATTATGTAATGACCATAGCACTTCAGTAAAAAGAAATACTAGGATGTACGCGTACCTGCACCGATCGTCTTGGGTGTCCCAATTGGTTCAGATGCTCTCACTCCAGAACTAGTAAACCTGTCCGTGGACTTAAACGATTTCTTCCCCATAGACGACAAGGTGACCGGGGTCGACCCTCGTGGTTGGGTGACGTTACATGTATTCTGGGCATCCCAGACCAAATCCACACGTTCGATTTGACTCATAACCGGTAAATCGGAAAGTGAAGAGTAAGACATCATTGCTTTTTCCCCAGCTGCGCTGCTGTCCGACACAGGTTTGGCAGCACATTCAAGGTCTGAATTCTGAAACAGAACAGAGAAAGGGACTACAGGTGGTTGTTACGTACATATCAGAACATCATTAGATATATCAGATATCACTAGCATTGAGAAAGGTTGCAGGTAGACACTTGTGTTAAAATGAGTTAAACGAATCGCAGCGAGAATATGAAAGCGTGAGGTGGAAGCCAACTAGAATACGCAAGCAAGTAGCACAGCGCTGTATGATGTACTTGAAGTCGCGCCTGAAAAATAAATATCCAGTTGCGACATTCGAATGAAACGGTAAGTCTTGACGAAAAAAGCTTAACTTTGCGTAACAAAGCTTCTTCGTAAATGAGCCAGTTGGTTATTGGAACTCATCATCATCATCAACATCATAACAGCCATGAGCCTGACCAAAAGATACTGTGGCTCGGGACGCCGCTCACCTCAACAGTGACGTGGAATATCCTAGAAGAAAACGTTACTAAGAAGGTGGAAACTTATTAAAAGAAGACTAAGCGGAAGAACTAGAAATGTTATGGATACAGGTACGCCATTGACTGCGACACATCGCCATCTTGGATAGCGTCTCTAACCAGTGGTTTGAGTGATCACGAAGACCCCATCCAGGCACGAGTGTTGTGTAGAATTCTGAACCGGCAAATAAAATTTGTTCAGCCATGTTAAACAAGTGGAAATAAGTTGTTTAAAAATGCGAAAAGCGAGATGAGCATGATAAGAAAGTATTCTCTCAGAAGGTTGACGACATCAGATAGACAACTCAGCACTATCCCCACATTTGAGAATGGTACTGAACTATCTCATTAGTTGCATAACGCCCATCTCAGGAAGTGTGAGGGGAGAAAATGAAAACAGTACAACCTAACAAGTTGCCCGCAGTAATCAATTAATAAAAAGGGAATGAGGTGTTGATATGAAGGCGAACCAAAGACAACCATGATCTTGAGGAGCAAATTTTTCCCTGTGTACTTTCATTGCAATCCGCCTGGTATTTACGGTTCCCTGTCGTTCAGACTTTGAGCTTGGCCGCAAAATTCCTTGGGACGGATTCTCGTTATTGGCCACGTTACATAAATGTGCAGTTATAAGAATTCGCTACGGTCAACACGGTGATAAGTTTAACGCGAAACAGCTACATGAAATGATAAACGCATAACAATAAGGACGTAAAAGGTAGAAAGGAAGGAAGACGTAGAGGGAGATAACAAGTCACACTGATGTACACAGATGTGCGCAACACGAGAGTCATTGACTTCTTCGTTATACCAGATAGCATACTCAACCAAAATTATTCACTCTTTTAGTCCTTAACCAGAAAGCAAGGAATGCCTTACCGGAGCAAGCCTCAGCTTAAGTGCCTTTACACACAGGAGTCAAGTCATACGCTGGCTACTAGGTGGCCGCTTCCCGATTACTTCACAACCCACAAACAAGGCACTGTATGGCAGGCGGTGAGTAAACACTTGTAAGATGTAACCAAGCCAACGAAGTCCATGAGGCAAGACAGTCACGCTTAAGGGCTAAGAGAGTCTGTCCATCCCGAAGACACATCAGCAAAATTCGGCACTACACATTACTGATAGTTCGGAGACACTGGTGGTCAAAAACGCAGTTTGTGAACATCATCCGTAGGGATGGAACACCAATTGCACCCATATAATAAGTTTGCTCCTACAGCGGCATTATGCACTCGGCCTTTCACAAAAAGACTGACAACATGGTGACGCCACAAATGGTTTGTGTTAGCAAACGTCATCCAAGCCTTAGCAGTGCGACTTGTGATCTCATCATACATCCCGTCAGCGCTGATGCGGATCCCAAGCAACATGGATTCCTCAACCACTTCTAACGGCTCACCATCAACAGCGTGAGCAGGTACGAAGTCCAGTCAACCTTGCAAACTCAAGTTGAGATTGATAGATGCAAAAGCCATAAAAATAAACTGACAAACTGAAGCCGCCAATATGTCTAAGGCTTTTACACCAACGGTGGAGTGTGTGTGATGATAAAAGTTGAGGTTGAGTGTGTTTGTTAACGAGATCCTACAGTGGACAACGGTCATGATCAATGGAAATATGAGCAATCTAACTCACCATTGAGTCTCAAATCTGAAAAACATAGTATGCGGTCATGACAGAGCTACGAGGTGCAAAACATGGAAAAACCATCTTCTCATCACGCTGCAGACTGTTAGCAGATGAAGGGACAAAAGGTAACAGTGTGGTATAATGTAACATCCAGCTATTTGATAGAATGAGAAACGTGAGAAGTAGTTCATCCACAACAATCATCAGCCATGCCCAGTTCAGATCAATCGGATTAAGAGGACTGTTTGAAGTGCATGTTCAATCGACATCAGCATAGAGGGAATAGTAGAGGAAAAATTCCAGCGCTTACATAAAAACCAAATATATGAATCAAGAAGACCGAACGAATGAAAAGATCAGTCTACCATCCATCCTAGATAAGCAGACCTTAGATAAAGCCATTTGACGTTAGTTCTTCTGACGTGGATGAATGCAAGAAGCCATGAAGCGTTGCACCACAAATGTATGGATTACGTAAACTGAGATATGGGAGTTACACTGATTAGACTTCATGACCTATACTCGTACCTGGTGAGAAGGACGGGCTTGCGTGTTGTTTTGATTCGGCGGGCTATGCTGACTAGGACTCCGGTTCCCGGTTCGACGTGCAACCTTATCAGACAGGCCAAAGGGTAGCAGTCAGACGAAAAGCAGTTACATTCATAGGATTGCATGTCGCACTACTGACCGCGTAAGAATGCTTAGGTGGGGAGTCACGATCCCATGGGCATACAGCAGAACTATTCTCATAGTTGCGGCGCTGCCGTCTTCCGTATCAAGAAGAAGAGGGTTAGAAAAGGTACCCTCAAACAAAGAGCACTCCGATCGCCCAACGGTTGACCGTGATCACCGGCGTATTATCCAATACGGTCGAGAAACATTTAGTATCTCTCAAAAGCCAGATGTAGCTTCGAGTACATCCATCGCACGCAACAGCGCTCAGAATGAGACATCAATGTCTTGTTCACTGCGCCCTCGGGCTAGGCAAGCC
>LUCH01001942.1:0-10359 GCA_013368495.1 Paragonimus heterotremus | reverse complement strand
AATTGTTCAAAAAGAAGATATTAACAGGCTTGCTGAGTTTGACCATCGTTGTCTCCGCCAATCAGCCCACATTAAGTGGACTGATCGCGTGAGCGATGGGGCCGTTTGCCCGCGCGTATTCCTGAACGTCCGGGATGCGCGATCAGTTGGTCAACTGATCACGGTACACAGCCTGCAATTGTTGGGTCACGTAATGCGTACGTCATCTGATCGTTTACCTTACCGAGTATTATATAATGAGACCATCAACAGTTGGATGAAACCAGATCGTGACCAAGCAACAACGCGGTCACGAAATATGAAGACCCTGACTGCTCCACTGAGTAAAGTGAGAAAGTCTCGCCTGCTTGGGATCCTCGCGATCAATCAAATCGCTGGTTGGAAACGCTATTCAAGATGGCGATGTGTCGCAATCGATGACGCATCTGTATCTACACTATTTCTAGTTCTTCCGCTTAGTCTTATTTTATTACTTTTCAAGCTTCTTAGTAGCGTTTTCTTCTAGGACATTCCATGTCACTGTTGAGATGAGTGGCAGTCTGAGCCACAGCACCTTTTGGTCAGGCTCATGGCTGCTATGATAATGATGATGAAAGTTCGTGAATGTAACTCTCATTTTGAAAGGCAGCATCAGTACCATTGTGCAGACTATATTTTCGGTCGAGTCTAACAATCACAAAAGAATTTGCAGAATCAATGCTAATACACTGGTCTCTCTCAACAAGTCCAAGGATTGATTGGTTCTGATGTTAGACCTTACTTGATGACTTACCCACGTAAGAACCTGAAACAGTGGTGGCAGCTGGATTGATGTTTTCATGGAAGTTAGCTTTCTGACAGACTGCACAGACGGAGATACTTCCATCAAGTGGTGTTCCACAGAGGTCCATCATTCCTTACATTATCTTTCAATTGTTTACCGGTAATTTTCTCCATTTTATTCTGCCGCATTTACACTTCTTCCATTCTTCTTCCAGCAACTCCAACAAACGACCTCAAAGGAACACCCATTTCAGCGTCGAGTTAAGGATAGGATTACAATGAGAAACTTCGAACATAGCCAGCTTCGAATGGAGAATGCTCATTTAAAGGCGGCCAAATCAAGCGCCTTCCACTTCAAATGGCGTTTGATACGAATGCCGTTCCCTTTCTTTCTCATCAACTAAGTGACAGGAGGTTGAGGAAAGAGCGGCTGAAAATTTTAGAGGTCGGGGAACGAAGGTTCCTCCTTTTTCTAATGCCACTGTAGATAGTGTGCATCCTGATCTCAATCCGTTAAGCGATATGGCTGGTCTGTGTGGTATTCACCATACACTGTAAAGTAATGTCATAAGACCTGATTGACACTAGTCTAATGTTTTTTTTACTGCGGACTTGGGAATGTTGATTGCTTGGCCTACATCAGTAGCGTCATCTTATTGGTATGTAACATTACTGACGAGGGGTTTATAACGACAGTTATAATATGCAATGCATTTACCAATCTCCGCCATTTGTGTTGTCACAAAGACGTCCGATTATCATTTGAGGGAGGGTGTACAACACTTATGTGACTTCGAACAAGTTCCATGGATCATAAGCCTAGCCCATCAACTGGTTTCTCACGTTCAACTGCTGTTATCACAGCCAGTTACCCGGTACGACGCGGGCTGAGTGTGTGTGAAACCCAAGGTGGCGAAAATACGCAATCTACGTTAACTGGGTCATACACTGTCGGAGCGCCTGCCGTACGAAGCACTACTCGCTGAGGCCGACGCTGGCCGGAAGAAATCGTAAGATAACCAGACCAATAAAGCCTTGACCGCCACCCCCAACACAGTCGATAGGCGCCTGTCAAGGACCGCCAACCTAAATACGGTTGGTAAGAACCTGCCTGCCTCGCAGGCTGGAATCGAGCCCGAGCATAACAGGATGTCACGGTTAATGGCGAGTAGTTAATGGTTAGCCTGTGGACTCTTGCTTGTTCTTCATAGTTTACGTTTTCCCATTCCTAACTCCGTGCAGTTTTATTTTGTAGCAATCTGCCATTTCGTGCACACCCGTTAAGGCTCACGGCGGCCTGATTCATGGCACTCTTAGTAGAGATCAACCGTGAATGCATATGCATGCACCTTTCATCTCACCCATGTCCTTTGCCTGATCATTTTCTATCGAAATTATCAGAGCAGGTGATCTTCCGAACAGCATAAGTGTGCTCCCAACTCCATTTGTTCCACTCGGCCTACTCGTCGAAGTAAGCCAAACCGCTCCCATCATACGTTATCGCCAAAATATCGCAAGGGGAATTCCTCTGTCTTTCTTCTCCCCATAACAACCACCTTACGGAACTTACCCACTTCCTTAGTCTACAGAATCTCAAATACCGACATAACAAAAAACTGACTTCTGTGTTTATCCTTTAATATGGGAGTTATTCGGTTTACCTGTTCTACGCAGAGTCATTCATAGTGCAAACAAAAAGCCGAACTTGCATTTTTCACTGTGAATGAAAGAACAAGTGTAACTTCAAACTAAACTATCAACAACGACGGGAAACAATTTTGAAAACAAACATGAATATGGTTCACAACAGATTGCAGTGAAAGCATACTGAGAAATTTTAATATGAACTTACAACGATTTCATTTTCCGTGGCGGAATTTACCAGCCGATAAGCCCTGCAAATAAAAATGGAACAATGCGTTATAGTGAGTGACAGGCTTACGAATAACCATTCGAGTCTTCAGAGTCACCAGCTGAAACAACTGTAAGATGAACGGTTGTCTAAAATAAGACCCCACCTGATTCTCTGCTTTCTTGTGGTACTACGGCACTTTCCTTGGAGATGTCTTGATAATCTAAACATCACAAACAATTATTTCAGTTAAGAAAAAGCATAATTAACACTAAAGGAATGAACGCACCATCCGCTTGAGTAAACGTCCGTTGACGATGGTTTCCATCGGGGCTCCGACTATCATCAAGAGAAGATTCAAAAATACCAACAAGAGCAGCAGATTGGCTGCTTAGTGCTTCGCTACCGTCAATACACAGGTCGCTTGACCTGCAAGGTTGGAGATGACAAACCACAGGTGGTGGCGGATCCAATTCCGAAGAAGGTATAATATTTGAAGAGTTTTCAGTAAACTGGTAGCATTTGGTATGGTCCTCTGAATCCTTGGAGTCCATTGGGGGTAACTCCAAGCAAACAGGCTAGTAACCAGGATGCATATACTGATACAGTTAACTCGGTGCGCGCTACAAAAGATGGCAAATGTTACATCATGCAACCGGGTAAGAAGAGAAGTCAGATAAACAAAATAAAATATCTCAATAAACAAACACCGTAGTCACCAGAGGTGTAACCTAATCAGGCGAGTCTTATCGCGATAAGTGAATCGTAACACAAGCACAGATACAACAAAATAGCAATGTCAATAACAATAGGATACCCAAAGACAGCAGTCATAACACCATTCGGACTATTCGACGTTTAATGTGTTCTAGGGTCTCAGAGCCGCTGCTGAAAATTCCTAACGTTTTACACACGATGTCAGTTGCCCAGTGGAGGATATTTAAAAGTACCTGGACATACTGACTGCTGGCTCATCGCAAGAACACTGTGCGCATTTACGTGGAATGTTCAACTGGCTGTCGCGTTCTGCGGTTAAAGTCTAGATAATTAAGATATCAGCAGCAGCAATACGCCAGCAACACATCGATGGTCCGCGTTGACGTTTAACCACCGAGTGCTTGATTCAAATCTCCTGCCTACTTTTCTTAGGACAAACGATATCTACCAGCGGAATCGAATCACTCCCTGTTAAAGTGCATACAACAATAAACTATCCTCAACACGCGCCCTTAAAAACTCCGTCAGTTCAATGATATAATTATCTTTTACCGCCATTTCATACTTAGTTGTGTCAATCTAATGCGACCATTCACTGAGAACCTCAGAGGCAAGGCATGCTCGTTTTCGTTTATAATGACAGTACAAAATGCTCTTACTGAATGAAAC
This sequence comes from Paragonimus heterotremus, assembly GCA_013368495.1. Lineage (NCBI taxonomy): Eukaryota > Metazoa > Platyhelminthes > Trematoda > Plagiorchiida > Troglotrematidae > Paragonimus > Paragonimus heterotremus. Next base: position 6,359 of record LUCH01001942.1, on the reverse strand, counting down.
ACAGATATCGACAATAGAGCATCGTTCTCACATCATCGTCCAACCATCCTACTAGCACTAGTCGTAGACACACCAGAAGTAGTAGTGGGAGCGACCGTGCAACAATTTGGTGACGACTTATGACCGTAAGCCTTTCTCCAAGCGTCTATAGCCCATTAAAATTGAATACAGGGAGTTAGGGAAGAAACTGTTAGCGATCTACCTCAGCATCCGCTGTTCCCGATAGTCCTAATAGATCACAAGTCGCAAACGTTTAATATCTAAAAGGTGCCCTCCCACGAAGACGTGACATCAGGACAATAGTAACCAGTTCACAACAGACATCCATCATACTTCAGGCACCTCGAACACCATTGTCAATGCGCTCCTGCACACGTATACCAGAACGGACATGATAGAGAGCTCAAACGACCTCGAAGTGATTACAACTGCACAAGTCAATGACTTGAAGATGGTACAACTTTGCCGGCCAAGTTCTCTCAAGCTTGAACGCGCCTTTATTCATTCGTCCATAGAAATGATTATCTATGGTAAATCATGAAGAATCCTTCGCTAGTTATACCGTTAGCTTTTCGTCAATAACCTTTTAATACGTTGCATACAATATCCAGTCCAACCACGTGCACAATAGTCGAAGTGGCCCCAGAACGCTTTGAATGATGTAACGTCGATTCTGATATTCCTACCTAGTCCAAAGCGCGCATGCACAACCAATACTTTGAAATTCAGCATCACACTTGTTACCAGCTGGCAACTTTGCTGCCTCAGACGAACGTTTCCAACACAAGCACGTTTTCTTCCATCTCAAAGAAAGTTGACCGTGAAGCGTCATGACGCATCTTGAGTGTCCACTGAGTTAAATTGAAGGTGTGATGATTACACCAACATTTGCTCACGCCAGGCAGAGGTCTGCCGAACCAGTCTCTTGATACATCAAGTTGAGGACTGCAAGGAGCTAAGCGTTTATCAGGATTGCATCATGTGGTTCTTACTTAACTCTGTTCTTTTTGTTGTACCGAGCCGGGTTGGAATGCGTCAAGAGTATCTGTGTTTCGATGTGGTCGGAGAACATCTATTTGGAGCATTCCAACTGGTTGAGTGCGTAGATAGTGACTGTGCATGTGTCCCAATGTCGAAAAGGTCTGCAGGCAGGTAGTCGTGTGAGCTGACATGTTCAGATGGAAACTGCTTGATACGTGGTGCATCGGGTGCGACGCAGAGATAGTCGCTGTATGGTTTTCAGCCAGCTAAGAGGTCACAGCAACAGAGCGACCAGAGGCAGATCAGAATAACCCGATCGACTGAATTATTTTGTACATACTTGTTTCAGATTTTGTGTACGAGACACCTGGATTAGATTCCTGCAATAGTTGTACTGAAATGAGACGAATGACCGACACGTTGTTGCGTGATGTATCGTGGTCCGAATTTAATATTTGTCCGAGCGATTCAGTCCAAGATTGTGACCTTTTCACGTTGGTTGTAGAGATACGCCGTGCCAACCACAGCGGGTAAACGCAATAGAAAAGTCAACCAGTCTCCTAGGATGAGTTAATACTGATCGTGGTAGTTGGTAAGCTAACCCGCACATGATGTGCTGCAAACGACTGACGTAATTTGTCGAGTTAGGGAGGATTTCAGAAGAGGTTAGTAACTGATCAAGCAAACACAAGTTGACAGAACAGATAAATTGTGCTGTAGAGCACTGACCGAACAGTATTGCGTTGTCCCAAGAAAATACAACTGACAGTTTATTAACCCAAGTAGGGGATTTCATTCGGACACTCACAGCGGACTTAAATGCCTGCTGAGAGGAGTCGCTGTGACTTGCCTGCTTGCCTTCTAATAACACTGGTATTTTTCTCTCCCATTATGTCTGTTTTGTTGCTCTGTTTACATAATTGGTGTCTTGTACAATTATTAATCATGTGAATGGTGTGCAATTACGGGTGTCGCGTTACAATGTGTACACTGATCACGCTCATCTGAGCGTCTTTCTCACAGATGCGTTGGGTAATATACCATTACTATTAAAACTGATGTTAGATTTACTGGCAGACAGTTTCTCACCTCGTGTTTCTTAACCCCTCATGGACGGGTACAACCCCTGCCCTCCTCTGGTCATTTGGAATGATGACCCTCTGAAGGGTAAGATTAAACACAGAGTGAGAGTCTGTTACAAAACATTACCAAGATGTCTCATTACCATTGAGTGCATACAGTCGGGACCCATTCTTAGACTCCTCCCTTCCTATTTTAATTTCCTTCATCACAGGTCCTCTTGCAGTCACTGCGGTGAGTCCAACTGCGGTAGGTCCATAGTCCGAAACCGGTACCGCCCCACAGGACTGGTGGAAAACCACTGCATTTTTAGCGGATTCGAGAAAATTGTCCCCATCGTCCACATGATCTGGCTGAGGCCAGCTGAAATGTTCTTCAAAATGTTCAGCCCACCTATCAAGTCGGCGCGATTGACTGGTAATAAGTGAACCATCTTTTTCACATATGGTTTCACTTACACCGACTCGACGGCCAGTACAACCACGGATCAGGGAAAAAAGCTTCCTGCTATTCCCAGATAAAAAGGCCTGGTCGGTAGATTTAGAACCACCCACGGAGACTGAGGTTCACAATTGCATCTCGGCTCTCAATCGTAATAAGGCCGCTGGTCCAGATGATCTAGTGCCAGTACTTTTTAAAGAAGGTGGAGAGGTGTTAGTTGAGGTCTTGACTCAGTTGTTTCAGCTTGTGTGGACGACGGAGACCATCCCTCCGTGCTGGAGTCACGCGATAATAGTTCCTATATTCAAAAAGGGTATCAGGAGCTCTTGTGAAAACCACAGAGGAATTAGCTTGACCCCAGTCATTTCTAGGGTTCTGGCTTCCGTTATACTTCGCCGACTCACTGCAGTTCGGAAATTAAACATCAAAGAAGAACAGGCAGAGTTTCGTCCTGGCCGGGGATGTATAGATCATATTTTTACCCTCCGTCAAATTTTGGAGCAGCGTCATGTATACCGCCGGCCAACAATTGCCATATTTCTTGACTATAACGGTGTGTTCGATTCGCTGGATCGATCTACACTTTTAGAATCGCTTAAACGCAGGGGTGTACCGACCAAATATGTGAACATACTGTCGGCGCTTTACTCCCATACATCGGCTCAGGTTAGGGTTTACGGTGAGCTATCTGATGGTTTCAGCACTATGAGCGACTTACGTCAAGGCTATCCCCTTTCACCATTTTTGTTTGATTTCGTCAGGGACGAAATAATGGAGGACTGTGCGTCGCTCAAATGATGCCGGTGTAGACCTCCTACCTGGTGAAAGACTGACTGATCTTGATTATGCTGACGATAAGGTGTTGCTGTTTAATAACTTTCAAGCGGCACAAACAACGCTGAACGCAATTTCGCGTTCTGTTAAGTACTTCGGGATGCGCTTTGCAGCCTCGAAATGCAAAGTGCTTCTGCAAGATTGCTGTGATTACGTAGATTTAATATTAGATAATGAATTAGTGGAAGTTGTTGACCGGTTTGTGTATCTGGGATGCTGCATCAGCGGCGGCGGCGGAGGTGTAGGGAATGAAATAGAGGCGCGTATTTCTAAGGCTAGGGCGGTGTTTAGTAATCTGAGGCACTTATGGCGATAGAAAGGTATCTCTCTGAAGCTTAAGGACCGCATACATCACACAACAATGAGAGCTATATTACTTTACGGCAGCGAAACATGGCCGCTCAGAGTAGAAAACGCGAACCGTCTTCATGTGTTTGACCACCGATGTGTGCGTTCAATCGCTCGTATCGGGTGGCACCAGCGAGTAAGCAACGAAGAGGTCAGGAAGCGGGTGTTTGGCGTTCATTGTCAAACGAGTTCTTTTATTCAATCACTACATTTGCACAGACTTAGATGGCTAGGCCACGTACTAAGGATGCCAGCTAATCGCTTGCCACACCGAGCATTGTTTGCCGACGCGTCGACCGATTGGCGTAAGTTGCGAGGTGGACAGATGATGACCTGGCGTAGACAAATGAAATCGTTCACGAAGGGGTTGGGCACTGTAGATCGGGTTCATCTCTCGGGCTGGAGCCCTCGCGACTCACAGAGTCGATGGCTTGAAACTTTGGGTGAGATGGCGGCTAACCGATCTCAGTGGCGTGAATGTTGTCGTTGTTTGTCCGAGTTATCTGTGGAGTGATTGAACTTAATGATGCGGGGCAGTGAAAGCCGTGAGAAAGCTGTGTTGCTGATGACGCCTTACTTTCACTTACAGCTCGGTTGTTTGTTTGCAAGGTGTAGGCGCCTTGATGTTGTATGTTAGAATGTAGACGTAGCTATTTTTAGTGACTAGGTCCCCTCCCCTTTTCCTGTCTTTGCTTCTCTCTTTTTATTCTTTTCATTCTTCTTCATGGTTGTGTGGCAGTTAAGCAACAGTGTGAACCACTGATGTATTGCTGTCTATGATGATGATGATATGCCCTCCAAGCGTAGAGTTTCCACTGAGAACCAACAGGTGTTTTTCCTAATCCGAGTACCCTTTCAACAGCTTAACAGTTTCCATCAGACTACCCCTCTTGCGACTTCGTTCAAGTGGAAAAAACATTAGGTTTTTCCAACTCGCTAGGGTAACCCAGTCTTTTGAGCTCCTCAAAGATATTTGTGAATCTTCGTTGAACAAACTCCAGTCTCCGTCTATCCTTTGCAAAACTGGGCTCTACGCCTATACGCAGTATTCTAGATGTGGCCGAATTTACGCCTTATATGGAGAAATCCGTACTTTTGGTCCTCGTAATGCAACCGTTCTCTAGAGCTGGTACATCCCCAGATTTGCTTTTTGAACAGCCGATACGTATTGGGTTGCAGTTTTGATGTTTGCACCTACACGGGTTCTTAAGTATCTAACTTTAGCCACTGTTTCTAACTCCTCCCATGCGGTTAAGTGCCACTTCAATGTTAACTTCCAATAGCTGTACGCACACAGTTCATCCAAATCTTGCTGTAAGGAAGTCCATGTGATACAAACAACTGCCTTCACATCACATGCAACTGGTTCACTTTTCTGACCTGTTGATGAGCCTGGCCATCAGGTACTTACGGAGATCGAAGAGTAGGTGTTTCGCATGACAGTCAACGGCGCAGCGTAACTCCACGGGTTACCCGTGAGCTTAGCAACCATGAATCACTTGTTCACGGTCAGACTGGAGATCCGATCGCGCACGTTCTTCAACGGGTGCACGTGGTACAGAAGCTGATGGTCGTACGGAAGCTCCTGTGCCATGGCCGCACTGCCATTCATGAGCATTGTCCTGGTCTCCACCGGTCCCACGAAGATCACGAACTGCCGAAGAAGCAAGGCAATGGATACTGTGGTCCCATTCGCGAGCCAACAGGATGAAAAACACACAAGAATGTTCCGCTAGCGTCAACAACCACCAAAAGCAAAAGACTATACCGTCCCTTACAGTTCTTATATGTGGCAACTATCTCGATAAACCCAGGTAAATTTAGCAGACATCCATCTGCACATTAAAGATGAAAAAATTACAAGAAGTCAATTTTGCAAACAGCTGTTTTCAGTCATTCTCATCGGACTGTTGCAATTACAAAGAGTAAGTGGGAGTTATATATAAAAATCATAACGTATCAAATAGGTCACAGACTTGCACTTAGATATGATATGATTGAGTTCAGTGGTCTCTGGTTTGGCTATAAATATATTTGTGAGTAGCGGACCTTGAGGTGAACCCATTGCTACTCCATCTTTCTGCCTGTATAACTCTCCATTTAATTGAAATTGAACATTATAAGTGCAAAACAACAATAGTTCTTCCAACTTTTCCCCTGTAATCCCGACATCAATCAGATTGTTCTCGATATAAGTGCACAGATAGTCAATGGTTTCTTGCAATGGAACATTAGTGAATAGAGAATTCACATCGAAGGATATGTCATCTTTGACAATCCCTGAATCGATCGAATTTACAAAGTCGAAGGTGCTCCTCAGGTTACAAGGAATTAGTCGTGATTTGATCGGTTCTAATATCTCCACTAGCCATTTTGCTAAAGCATGATACGGCGAATTGTACATGTCTAAGAGCGGTCTTAATGTCACTCCGTTTTTATGAACTTTAGGAAGACCGCACAGACGTGAAATGACCGTTCCCGTAGGTCCGGGAGCTAGCACTAGGCCTGAACATTTACCATCCGAAATCTAAATGTAACCGCTTAAACACGGAAGTTCAATTTGAAAATTTACATTCGCAACTAAATAGACTCGTTCTTCCATAAGAATTTAAGCTGATCACTGTAGGTCTACTCTCGTGAACACTTGCTACACTTATCTGAATAGCAAGATACCG
>LUCH01001941.1:83559-102135 GCA_013368495.1 Paragonimus heterotremus | reverse complement strand
CGATGAGCAAGCCTTCATCGATCCTCTAGCTAGCCACTCCGATTGATGCTCCCGCATGCGTCCAGATAGTCGCCTTGTTGTGCGGCCTATGTAGCAATTAGATAGATGTAATTCACCGTATCATGCAACGGCAAAGTGGCTAGCTGAGTCGTTAGACCCAGTCAGGAGAAAATTAGCGATTCACAGTCTTAGGGACTTCTGAATTTGTCGAAACGGTAAGGCAACTGATCACAAAGGGAATGCGTTCATTCTCGCCGGATGTTACGCCTCTATTCACAAATACCCCTCTAAGTGAGACAATTGGGTTTCTCGGTCGGTATATAGAGAATAGTGGCAAGTAGAGTTATCGACAGATGAGCTAAAGCGGCTTTTGTATCGCTGCACTTACGAATTTCAGTTCAGTTTTTCCGGTAGGTTATGTCGCCAAAGGGCTAGGGTAGTCATGGGTTCACCGCTTGGCCCTTTATTAACGGACGTTTTTATTGCAAAGCTTGAATGTAGCCCACTAGCAGATCATATAAAATCATTAGCTCTTTATAAGCGTTATGTCGACAATACTATCTGCGTGGCGGACGAATCGAAATGCTTTAATAAAACATTGGTGCACTTCAACTGTGCCCACAAAGATATCCGCTTCACCTTGGAACCCGCATCACCAGTAGGTGTAGCGTTTTCAGACGTGTTCATGTCACGCCGGGAGGATGGCACATTACAATGTGAAGTATATCGCAAAACAACCTAGTCAGGACAGTATACTAACTTTTATAGTTTCGTACCTTTGAGACAAAAGAATTTAGTCCGACGCTCACTAGATTAATTTGTGGGAATTTGCCCATACGACACCATAGAAGAAAAACAGTTCATATTCAACACACTCCTTGAAGATGGCAATGCGGAACAGTTTATAGCTAAACATAATTAGCACAAGGGTAGATGTACCACAAACTGTGGACAAAGGCCTGTCTATATTATATTGCCTTTCAAAGGCGACAACAATGCTGATAATATAACCAGGAGACTTAACGTAACACCTAACAAAACCTATTTCGCAGCTCAGTCGCGTATACGATTTAACTCCATACCAGTTTTGCGTCCCCAGCTGAATGATATGCCGCCTGTACATGCCTTCGTCTTTTTGTGTTTACCGTTTTGTTTGTTCCTGTGAAACAAGCTACATAGGCCGCACAACAAGGCGACTATCTGGACGCATGCGGGAGCATCAATCGGAGTGGCTAGCTAGAGGATCGATGAAGGCTTGCTCATCGGCGGTTGCTGCACACCTGGTCGAATGGAATCATGTGGTTAACCCGACCGGTTCGTTCAAACCGATCTATCGAGTCTGTGGGGTGCAATCGATGTGGGTCAAATGTCGTTTATTAGCCATCGCAATTCGATCATACACCCCCGTTATGCTCATAAAGACGTCCGGTCAAAGCATTCAACCTCCCGCGGCCCGTATCAATATTCCGGATCGATCTGTTATGTAGGAGCACCGATTTGTCAAAAACACCTTATGAGTCTGACTAACTTGACGATAATGATTACCATGTCTAACCTTATTGATGTACTACCCCTGTCGAACCCATGTAAATGTGTTGTAATTAGCCTGATGATGAAACACTGCAAACAAATTTGTTTGCTGCGCGTATTTTGTCATAATATTGCTTTGTTTGTTGTATTCGCTTCATTACCTAATGGCCGTGCCACACCCTTTTCTCAACCACTACCTTCCAGACACCCACTCGACTCTGGACGGTGAAAACTGAGTGATCGCCGGAACCTTAGGCTTCTATCTCCAATCTGTATTCCAATTGTTGAATCGCTGAATGGATATCCCCGGGTTTTCCGTTGGTCTGAACAACAGTAATGGAGAGCAGATTTTAGCACCGCTTTTGTAAGTTACGGATAGTGATTCGCCGATTCTGCGATTTTTTGGCGATTTCAGCACATTGTTCATCTGTTCTCGGTTGGAGGCCCAAGTCACCCTGATCCAGTCAGTTTGTCTGTTTCAATGTCAGCCGTTTTCTGTTGACCTGCAAGGCATGCCTTTCAGGAGCGTTCTTTCCAGTGAGTTCACTCATTGAATACAGGATGCAGCACAGCTCTTTAAGGTTACAGGGAGTGCCGAGAACAGAGTAAAATACCAGCCTAACAGAATATATCAAATTACTAATTGAACAATTTTTCAATTCGCTGGAAATCTAATACTACTTTGAAACGATCTCTAGAACAGCAGCTAGCAACCTCCAATGGACGTTCTTCCCAGTGGTTGATAACCCTGTAATAACAATTGATTTAGGAGGGTTCGGGGTCGAAGCTTATAGAGCTTATTGTCTTGACCTCTCTGACTGTCAACAACTACTAAGATGATAATTTCTACACGAGCCCTGCGCTAAAGAAAAATGTATAAGGATTACGTCACCACAGAGTCTTTGAAACTCAAGTGAGTGAAGACCAATAGTTTTAAGACGAGGTTCGCAGAAGTGCCCCAAGTCCGTAGTCATTTTGGTAGATACACTGTGGACACGTTCAGTGGTTCTTTGTTCCTCTTCAAACTGGTGTATACGACTTGATTATCATACCCAAGCAGTGGTCTTGTGTAGACCTCGTAGGGCGATTGGAATGCATGCCTGTCTGTGCGGGGAAAGGTTATTTTACCATCCCAAGAGTCCCGAATCCACTCTTGGCAGCCATCTGGTGGTGATAAGAAAGGGATTAACCGGTAGACAGTGAAATCCCTAGGTCTTTCCATGGTTAACTCTTGCGACATATTTTACAACTTTTACACCATGTATCACGAATAAGTTCTTGGAGTCTCCTCTAAGCGACACATGTACTGTCGTTTTGAGGGAGACTAGTAATCCGACCTGCACTTAAAACGGCCTAGGTCATTCAGTAACGTATGGGGACCACGGGTACTCCAGATTTTCAACTCGTCAGCATAAAGGAGGGTGTTGTTAGAAATAGGGCCTGGAAAGTTATCGATGTATGTTACAAACAACTGACCGAGTGCGGATCCTTGAGGAACTCAGACGGAGATCGGAGAAGGAGAATATAGGTCCCATCCGTTTTTTACTTCGAAAGTCATGTTACCCTGTAATCCGGCAGAGATCCTCTCTTTAGATCCTACAAGCTTCTAGCTTATGTACGAGAGAATCCTGTGGGAAACGGCCAAATTCTTTGGCAAAGCCTAAGAAGAAAATCTCCGAGGTGTGGCCATTGTTTTCGGCGTATCTCAGACTATCCATAAAGATTAGCATTTTGGTTATGCACGACTGGTCGGGAAGAAAGTCGTGCTGGGTAGAAGTGAAAAGGTTATTTGAAAGGAAATGCGTTAGGATGAAGCATTATGAAAGACGCTGCTTTAAATCACATAGGATGCTGGTGAGTGACGAACACTAGCCGTGTACATAGGTGTGTGTGACCTCTGTCCACGTCTTCGGAAGAGTGCTGGTCCGAAGTGGACTGTTAAAACAGATTATGGGGGGACACCGTCAAACCAATAGCCGATTTTTTAAAGATCCGAGGATGTATCGCGTCCGGCCCCATTACACAATAAAGGTTGATCTCAGACATGAGATCCTGGGCACAAAACACAGAGAAGTCAGTTGTTTAGAATGGGTATTGGAAGTTTTTCCGCGCGAGAATCGGATTTAAGTTCAGCGGAGCCATATTATAGACTGTTGAGCAATATTCTCTGAACACCTCAGCAAACACTCGGGGGTTGAAGAAGGTTCCCCTATCGGAAGCTGCAGAGGATGCAGTGAGGACCTAATTTTCCCCTGGTGGCGCATGTAGTTGAGAAGAAAATTCTTATTCTCGCGATAACCGGTGAGATTTTTGACTGCACCTGCTGGGTGTGTTGACGGATTTCCCGTTTGCACCTGTTGCGTACACAGCGAAAACCTATATCCTCCGGCTTGCTCGTTAGCTTCCGCTTAGAGGATAGACGACAAGGTAGATCAACAAGTCGACGTATGTTCTTTAGAAGCGATGAACAAGATGAGAGCTTCCGCAGTTTGCGAGAAACAGATACCTCATTAACTTCGTTAATGAAGCTTTAAAAGAGATGTCGTTCGAGTTCAGTGAGTCAGATACGCGGCTGAGTGTACTTAGAGATATCGTTGATGAGTTGATGTTTGCAGTTTGGAAATTTCGCAACGGAGTCTTTGTTACGACAATTTGAAGCCAGTAACTGGTGAAATCAAAAGCTGATAACATTTACTCACCAGGCCCCGGTGGTGGTCTGATGACTACACTATCCATCAAGTGAACTTCCTGGGTGATAACTAAGTCAAGCTAAAAAGGTGTCTACTCTGGACAGTGCTTCGTAGATAGTTCGATCTGCTGTATCCAGGTTTTCTTATGGATTAACACCGTCAAGTATTTGGGAACTCGACAGTCTGAATCTTCACGAGAAGCAGCTGTATAATTCAGTTTGGGTACAACTGCGTTGGTCTAGCCGTTTAATTTCTGGTGGTTTGTTTGAAAGGCCCAAACAGTTAGTATACATGCGCCTGATAGCTACTTTCTCACCTGGCTAGGTGCTAAAGGTGACATAACAACACCAGGAAGAATTCAGGAAAGCATTTCTATTAGCTTGGGAGCGTGCGTGGACGGTGTTAGAGTTCCATGAGCCTTCTTGGAATGTAACGGCCGTTTTATCACAGCTTTAGTATATGTAAGTGTCCCTGTGAGACGCTTCGTCCAGTTCTGCTGACTCAAAGTCGATGAGTTTCGAACCGCCCCAGCTTTCTGAGCTGCTGGATTGTAGTTTACATTTTCACCTCAGATCCTGAGTGAGCTTGTTGATAAATGACCCTAATCTGTCCGAGTAAACTTCGGCTTAAGTGATCCAAGTATGGACCTTCTTAGATGCAGAAGCTGATTCCAACAGACTAACTTGGTTATAGAGCAGAGGGATGAAGTGATTTTCAACAGAACATTTTTGAGGTGGAACGATCGGAATCGTGGGGAAACGTGTTGGTCGGTAACGTCTTTCGGACCTACTGATTTAGGCCTGCGCAGCTCCACAGACGATTGGTCATCCAAGGGGATGGGAGCAGTCACCTGTTATGTGGGTGTGGGCACACGGGTTGATCCATTTGAGGACACTGAACTCCTGTTGATAGTAGCGGTAGAGACTTTTGCGTTAGCTTGAAGTTTGTGATCAGCCGTGATGCTTGAACTTATTTTGGGAAGCTGAGCGCATTTGCTGCTGCTGCAGTGAGCGATTCCGTGAGGTTTCTTCTAAACTGGCATGAGTTTCCTTCGTTTCATTTGTTTTGTCCGGTAATTCCCCCTACTAATCTTCGCGGGTAGCGTCACAAGAAGTTCGAGTGACTTCTTGGTAGCTTTGCGGCGAAGTCCGCTGACAGAAACCAAGTTTTTTAACTCTGGAGGGAGAGTTGTTTTCAGCATCGTCTTAGCTTGTTTCACCTGGAGAGGATGTGGTCGGAAATCGTCCTCAAAAAACGATCGTTCTCTCCCGGAATGTCCTGCCTCCCAAGTTTGGTAGGCAATTTGTGCACGGGTTCGATGATGGAGACCCATATCTCCCGGACAACGTCAGTTTACCTCTTTTGATATCCAGCGGTCTTCTGTTGGGTTGAAAAGCGGTTATCGAATACAGGGCGGGACAGTGCTGCTAGAGATTAAAGAAGTTACCAAGATCAGAGTAATTTACCAATCCAACAATCTCATACGTACGTGGGAATCTGATAACATTTCGAAACGACCCCTCGAAAAGCAATTAACCACTTCTAGGGAGGTGTAGTTTCAGTATTTTATGACCCCATAGGAAGTAGAAAACACTTCGTACATCTCTTAGTGGTCACACGATTAGGAGCTACGAAGAACTATTAACGAAACTTGACTGAGAAAATTTATGAGGGCTTATACGCTGAGCGTATACACCAGCAGAGGACAAACTGATTAAGCTTACGTCGAGGAGAATGACAAGTGCGCAAAAAAGCAAAAGACTTACTGTATTGCATGGTTACCGAAACTTCTGAAAAACTCCCCACAGGTGCTTTGATGCCCAAATGTTCTATTTGGCTCCTTTGTTTATAACGTCTTATCAATCTCGTAACTTAACTGTACTTACTCACCTGTACATATTGTTTCATTTATTCAGAAGTCACTGTATAAGTTATTTGCCTCAATTTGGGCTGCTTCACCAGAGGTGAACCTCATCTGTTCTGTCTGCATTATTAAGACAATTTGTGAGGCAACTTTCTACATTCATTGTGTGAGGGTTTTTCAACTTTAAGCAGTCGATTTCCGATTCGTGATACATTTTTGCCGTATATGATGACCATCACACTTGAGGTATGCAGCCGATTGTTTTACACATTGTATCACCTACAAAATAATTTCGTGGAACATTCGATGAGAATCTTGTTTTGAATTCGGTGGCCGATATTCCCGTGTGCCTTGCTCGAAGACCGTTCGTGCGTAGCAGTAAATAACCCGTCAATTCTGGAACTAGAAAACTGTTGTTAAACACTTTGCCTGCATTCAACAAGAACTCTTTGACGCTCAAAGGTTCCGAATGATATATCAGAGGAGAAGCAAGCCCCGCAGTTGAATGGCATTGACATTCACTCTAGTTCTGATAGGCCTGTCTCTAAACGCTGAGGCTATTATCGGGAGTATTATCTGTGATCACTCGGCGTTTAGGATTGCTAACCTGAAACAAGAGCATTTAGTTAGAGAGTTGGAATCAGAGGAGACTCTAGTGCAAGCCAGAGAACAAACGGTGGTAGTCAGACAATATCTTGAGAAGTCTAAAAGTGTGTCGCCCGAATTAAGGTCGAAGCAACATCAAAGAGTGTCGTTGCTTGAACCACGGAATTTGACAAGGTTGCGTGTCAGGCGGTGCGTGACGGGCTGTCAGGATCGAGTTTGCACAATATTGTCAGGAAAAGGACTGCGATGCAGTTGACTGCCGCATAATATTGTCACAATCAGTAGTAGTAAACTAATTTTTCCTCCTCTTAGACACCATCGGTTACTAAACTTGCACAAAGATTGACACCGAACTGGAAATGTACTCAAGCTATTCTGTTTCTCACTATGGTTATTAACCGTAGAATTCATTTTAAAGATGAACCAGTAAGCAACCTTATGCGGTTGATGAAGTCGACAGCGTTACAACCTCCCTAAATCGCGGAGCAGTTCTATCAACAAGTCAATTCGTCGACATGACTGATTCGCAATGATGAAAACAAACCGTCCAAACGTCTGTCAGTAATAATATATATGACATTTAACTATTAGCAGACAATAACGTTCATGGTTCAGTTAACCCCGGTCACATATAATTTATTATTTGTGTATCCGATCAGACCAAGTGAACTCATGAACTTTGACCATGATTTGAGTCAAAATTACTTACTTCCTCACAGAAGGAACAATCACCTACCTGGACCATACCTCTCTTGTCCTGTGAAGCTTTGGAACTTTCCCGCCCCCATAAGACTAATCCCACATCCAACCACAAACCGCAGCTCTGGACCTAACCTGGTTCGTTTCATTCACACGGCGACCACGTTTTTCATCACCTCGGTGTTACTCCTCAGAATGTGATAACCAATCAAGATTACTGATATGATCATTATGCAGACGGTCCGGATAGACCTATGTCGTTGCTGTTATCCGTTTTGTACCAGTAAATACTGTTTTTAACATTATCACATTTCAAACCGCAGATTATTGATGAGATCAGTTTGTCACTCCACAATATTTATTAACCTGTGGCCAATATAAATGTAATCGTTTCATATGCATTCATTTATTTAATACATTATGAAAAATCACCGATTCAGAAATCAAGATTGCGTCAACTGGTTGGTCCGTCATTGTGAACTTGACACGGGAACGTCGAGAATATTAATTTGCCTTACCATGTTATAAGCACTGAGGCTGCCTCATGGAACACACTTCTGCTGAGCTATACACCAAGTATGATTGCAAACTCTCTCAATCAGTGTGTCATGATTTTCGAAATGAGCATGGCATGCAACTTAGTAAAAATGGGAATGGCATTCGTACTCTATTAATAACGAAAAGTACTCCAACGGTGGTTCAAGGATAGTAACATCAGATGCTCATTCTTTACATAGTTTACCGTGCATATGTAGGGCGAAATGCTATCCTACTCAGCTTAAGACACTCTCTAGAAGACATTACTTCTCATTCGGTATATTGGAGAATTCTGCCACGGAGTAGCACACGATAATAGTACATTTTGCGATATACGCAAACCAGTCATCTAAACCGAATCGTCCGTGATGTCGAGGGTATGTTAACTCACAGCTAGTGTAGCGAGGACGAGCTTTCGCACTGCAATACTCACACCACTACTATTCAGTAGTGCGGCAAGATCATAAATTTCGACATTGCAGTAGCAGCAGGAAAAATACAAGAAACATTGGGGTGCAGCATCGCATGAAATGGTTCTCGGTACATATCGCAACTGAGCATTGGTGCCTGTGGCAACCGCGACGTTCTGGGACGAGTACCGTAGGCGGATGAGTGTTTTTGTTTGTTGTCTTGCTGAAACGCATAACCCGTTTCCTGAATAACTAACCTTTGTGTCATCCGTGTTCTCGGCTCACAACACTAGTATTGATGCACCAATTTACAGTTCCGAAGTATGAGTTACATCATATACGAGTCAATATGTTTTTGAATGCTTTCCTGAGAAACGTTAAAGTAAACTTTGTCAATGCCATTTGCCATGCAAAGCAGTCTTCTGGCTAAACAACTTCAAACCAAAGTCGTTTGAATCCTCAAGAGTGTCTTTTCAAATTGCCTTCATAGCAAAGCAGCTCAGACATAGAAAACTAAACAACACTAGTGATACAACCGAACATCCTAACCGTTAACCACTTGTAAAATGCTCAGACTGTAGAACATTGAATAAGAGTCACACAAAAAATATATCCACAAGTGAATGTGAAAGAACCTAGTAATTAGTACTGCATAAATCCTGATAGCCGCGTGCCTCCGTTTTCTTTTGCATACAGCTAAATAATTCACAAATACAAGTATTTTGTACACTGCATATTTGTTGGAAATCGTGACGTGTACAACTGAACACGTTTTATGCATTCTGTGTCTATCCAACTGTAAAGTTAACTGTAAGGCCGTTCACTTCACAACGTCACGATCTTGCATTCGGGAATGCGTTCTCCTCCACTCTTGTTTGGAATCAAAAATAATATTGTCTTGTTGCTGCTGCATACAGTGTTTATGCAAGTTCTCATTGCATTATAGACAAACCCAGTTAGCTGTAACCTCGACATGCGATCAAAACCTCAACTTAAATATTTCTTTATGTCTAACTTCAATCCACCGGTACTTTGGCAGAAACAACTATTGCTGCCCAATTCTACACTTCAAACCACAACAGCCTGGTATGAGAAAACTCAACATGTCAAAGTTTCAATTTTTACCTAGCTCAGCATCACTAGAGGATCGTAAAACCAATTCTTCAACGATCAAGGCAACATGAACCCCCAATCTCATCTGATGTGAAATCCCCCGATACTGAAACAACTATCAGTCTCACTGATACTTTGTTAGATGGGAATTGGAGAATCTCTTAGTTTTCAGAATGAAACCAACTATTCCAACATACTTTATTATGTGGCACCGAGTGCGGTTGATCCACTCTTGCCTGAAAATCCCCACAATTTCTATCCAGGTCGATTAAATCAACCAAAAGTGCAAGTAAGATTGTAGTAATAAATTTAATTCTTTTTCGGTTCATGGTTTCTGGTGGTATGCTTATATAGCATACAGTACTGAGAGTAACAGCATATGCGGTCTTTCTGTAAGGGGGACTTAATCCCTTCGGTCTAAGTTGATCGATAAGTACTGATTTGGACAATATCACTGGTAAAGCCGTAATAAAACCCACAGAAGCGTCAGCATAGGTTACATCGGTTGCAATGACTTCGCAAACTTGACATCAACACACCGTGAGGATGTCGTGGTTATGAATGTATACTGATTAGATGTCCATAGCAAAAGTGTTGTATTGATGGGGAGCCAGAAAGTATGCTGCATCAGACCGTGGATTTAAAACGCTTCAAGGACTAGTCTGAAAGACCTGCGGTTATGATTTTATCTTGACTGTACATCTGGAAATTCAACTATCAGTGAGATGCCATTTAGATCATCTAAGTGTAGCAATCTGAACTATACTGTGAGCGCAACTGCGGCTATCTTTCAGGATAGAACAATGTATGTTGTGTTATAGATAATCGTTCTGTTCAACAAGAGTGTATTGTTTCATATATTTTCATACACCTTATTCGCTGACGGATTATGTACAATAGCTGCATAATTTTGGTCACAAAGTTTCGTCATGATCCAATAGAGGTGTTTGTTTTGTAGTAATACAGCTTCCGATATTGATTTTCATATGCATAAAATTAACGCTCGACTCAATCCACAGATATTGTCCTCCTTTGCTAAGCCAGTCAATCTCGAACATTCATGTTGATCAGTGGGTTCACTGTTTTCTCATCTTGATTTAGCTGCTTATAGAATATTCTGTTGTCGGACGCCACGTTCCCGAGTAATTCACTCACCTAGAGAACTCGCTATCAGTCGTGATGGCAGACCGAACTTGAACGACAGAATTACTATGCTAACTACCAGTCGTTCGCCACTTTCGTCTAACCGACAGTCTGGTCATTTCTAGGTTGAGGAATTTCAACCAATCAGCATGTGGGTGGCTAGAAGTTGCTGCCCATTTCAGCCGCGCCGCTCAAACTGGTTTGATCTGAATTAAATCTACCCAATCTAAACCATCGTACGAAATTCATCGGCTCATGTAATGGAAGATTTGAGAATGTATTCATCCTGATTATTGCTAACCATTCATAGACGAATATCATGCGTTGTACTTTATTGATTTCTATTTCTTACTGTCGAATATTCAGCCTACAATCCATCCGCCTCGGTAAATCTTCGCTACCGACCAGGTGTAACATATTCTAGTATGAAACAATTGAACTGGCGCATCTGTACGTAGTTCGAAAGGGTTATTTGAAACCTTGAGATTCCAATATTTGCAGACAAATCTAGTATTTGCAATGTATAGCGATATCAAGCGGATATTTGTCTGTAAACTAAACAACACAATGTCTTGTATCGGTGCACTTTCCTTTGTTGGACCACTGTCTTCGAGTAACTACCTTACGAATGCAGTGTGGAAGAATTGATTTCTTGTTACTCGTGATAATTCGTTAAAATTGTTCACATGTCCCAACTGAATGACACGCATGCACTGATTAGAATCCATTGTTGTAGGTTACCACAGTCATATTGATCTCTATCCCTTCGGGGTACTTTTGTGCATTCGACAAAACAACGTGATGACTACTGGATACAACCGACATTCAGATCAAACAATGTATAATGCCTATAACACTGGGACATGATTAGTTTTTATTCGTTTCCAGATTCCCATAGAATTCGTAAGAAGTCAGTTCCGCGTTAAACTCTGAATGTGGAATGAGTTCATACAGTTGTTGGTGCAGGCTTTCACACTAAACTTCAGAGTCTAGTCTGTTACATTTTGATCTCGGACAGCAATACTTGAGGCCTATCGACAACTCTTCTAACATAGTATGACTCATAATAATGGACGAATAATTGTGAACGTACTGTTCTAGATCGTTTGGAAACTGGGCTTGTGGCTTGACGGGGTTTGATCCATCAATCAACTTGGTTCTCTTCTTTTCCACTGGCCGCTGTATTCCCGACTGCAAACACTGCTCAAACACGTTCATCTCCTCTCCCTGGAGGGATTCGACAGCACTCAAACGTTGCGATTGATTACGGGTTAATTCATCGATCTTTGCGAGACACGAGTCTCTGTCGTTCCTGGCATGACGCTGAAGGGAATTGGCAATGGGATGTATGTTACAACGACGTAGAATATTCCAGTAAAACATCGGGAACTCTTTCCTACCAATACACTCATTGAGAAATCATACAACAAAATTCGCTTCTCCGATCCTAATACCAAACTTCATGAACTCGTTCAGTTGTTTCACCAGTGTTGGGTAATTCGACTGTTTCAATCGTTTACAGACTCCCATAGAATTCACAAGAAGTCAGTTATGCGAAAAGCGGTTTTCGGTAATTCTCATCTGGCTTTTACAATTACATAGGGTACATGCACTTTACATAGGAGAAATTAGAACAAGTCAAATAGGTCATTAAAATCATAGACATGGGGCGGATCACAGTGGGAGTGTTAGGGAATGTGTGGCATAATCACTCGTGCCTGCCGTGATTAGATTTTCTCCGTCTCAGTCAGAAGACGAAAAGCAGGAAAATGTTGACGGTGGCAATGACGAAACAGTCTGAATGATTGAGAGTGAACAGCGCCGCTATCGTGTTAAACCTGATATTAACTTACATTATTCGAACAGTTGTACACGTCACCGTATGGCGATACACTTCAGAAATTCACGAGTTCGCGGGTGAAACTACGTTCCATTGCATTTGCGTTCGTGATAAGTAAATTCAGTTCGAGTAGAGTTAATCTGATTTTACGGTTAGATCACTGCAATGAAATTTACCCCATCATTTCTATTTGTAATATGCACGCCATCTGAAAATACTGTTCCGACAGGTTTGTTTGTCATCGTACCCATTCCAGAAAAATCGGTGTATGTAAACCGGTATGTAGTTTGTGCACAAGCAACATTGAGTTGGCCAAATAATCCATCTTCTCTGTTTGTGAATGATATAAGAATACTACGCGCTGTTTCTATTGGTGTATTCACGCTAATCATAGAACGACTGCCTGGTAAAGTCATTGCTTGTGAATTGTTGAACTGTATGTCTTGAGGATCCACCAGTTAACTGGCAGTGCTGTTTTCAGGGCTTGACTGTACGTCTGTGTGCCGTGAAAAGTAAATCGTGCCCTGGGAATGATCACAATCCAGAGAGAAAATAAAGCAGTACAAAATCAAGTGGAAAGTACTGGAACCAGACGTTTATTTTGCGTGAGTCAGTGTCGCAGTCCGGTCATTTCGGTAGCCACAATATTCATCAATCATATTACACGGTATTCGCGTTCCACGGTTCATTTCTAGATGCAATATCACCGAGTAGTAAATTCACTCACGTTATTGACATGGTCGAAGATGAGTCACACATGCATATTTCGATAATTATCTGTTACCGATGGTTAAGTTCTAGTTGACTTGATAAGGTATTTGGGTGTGGAGACTGATGCAACCCAGACGACAAATATCAAACGTATAAAACATTCTCCTAAAAGTCACCAAATTGCATACAATGTGAAAACTGACTTGGCTTCTCGGATGTTGGTCTGAAGGCAAATGTTGTTGTCGTAACCGCTAAGGCAGTCGCCCATAGTTATAGCTTTCTGTTCTTCACACCCAGTACCTTGATGTTATGCTTGACCTTATGGCAGTCAGTCCGTTTAGTGAACCCCTACACAGTATGTCGGTCTAATTTTCAGGCATGTTTGTGTCACACCGAGAAATGACCCAACATTCTCATTGCAATAGTTCGCTGGAGCTGACTCAACGTGAACATGTTCCGTGGTCACCTGTTAAAACAGAATTACTGACAAATATATCACCGATCACATGAGTGATACAAAATGAAGTCATTAGCTTGTACTATCACCAAACGATGTAGACTTGAGACAGTAAATGCTTAATCCTGTGATCAGCACCCATCAAGGGAATGGTGTTATTCAATAAGCTATCTTAAAACAAATGTCTTCGTCTAAACCTTTTCCAGTCTGAGATATTTTGTAGTCAGTTTAAGATGTTCCAATGCGGTTAGCTGGGTTTCAAAATCGAACAGGGTTGCAGGGCAAATATGCACATGGGTAAGTTGAAAAAACACGTACTGGTTAATTCTAACAGAATGACAGGCCGTGGTTCGACCAAGTGCAGAGACCGAGGAACGTTAGTTCGTCTTGATCCAGTTAAATGGGACATGCTGAAATGACATCCAAACATCCTAGACTGGTAAGGGTTTACATCCATGAATACAGCCTTTCATTTAATTACAAGGTTTCAGTGCGTTTTTGCGGTCAGCCTTACCGCCGTAGCAACTGGGAACAGAGAGTCATAAAAAGGAGGCGTCACGAATTATATGTCAAAAACAGTAAAACACAAACCAGCTTACATTCAGAACCGCGGAACCTCCGTAACTAGACGATAGAATAACATGCAGTTGTTCAATGGTGTGTTGATATTCAGGTTTCATTCGATGATCTGTGTTTAAGGCGAAATAAATTATCGATGATGCAGTACATCTACAGATTTGTTATAAATCTAATAATCTGTGGAGGTTGTTTGCATACAACCATCCACTTCACTTTCGGAAACAAGGTTAATCTCCAGATAGTCAGAAGAGCATTTAGAACAGTGCAGGTATCCGCCATTTAGGCTGTAAATTATGGTTTTTCATTATAATGCAAACCATCAACCTAAAACCATTTAATCAGCTTTAGATTTCGGTGAATAGGTCGCTTTCAGGTGGTCTTGCTATCTGGTCAAATTAACTTACACTAAACTACGTTAAGTGAAATAGTCTAATAAATCTGAAGCAAAAAGGAAGTGTCACGTTCTACTCTGGGAACACAGTTGAAAAAACACAATCAAAAGATTCTGATATACAAGTGTAATCCCAAGTTGAAACTGCCATACAACGCGATTAATATATTTATTATGATGGACATTAAAAACAAGCACTGCTCCTCCTGGTCATTAGCATCATTAAGCATTTCTTCCGCTGATTTGTCTATCACATTGGAAATAGTTACAGTATTTCATGATTTCATACTGTGTAATCCGTCACAAAACATTTTTCTAAAACAGCATAGCAACGATAGTGTAATAGTTGTCATTAAGAAAAGCCAAAAACTAGCACTAGTAGTAGCATGTATGATGGTGCTTTTGGACTGGTTTCTGGTTCATCCGATCACTGGGAAGTCTCCCGGTTGCTGGGAAACATGGCAAATGACGTTAGGTTTGAACAGTGTTGCCCAAACATTTGAAACATACTAAAGCAGATGCCTTGGCCAGATATTTCAACTTATTCGTGCTAACTGAAGCTTCCGTAATTCATATATGCTGATCTCGCATCACGCCTGTTCCAGAAGTGAATAACATTTGTTCTCTCAGCGAATATATTCTTATTGCCTCGTCCTCAATGTTGGCACGTTGTTCTCACAAGATATTGTCTGCTCGTTGGAATGCGATTTCTCAACTGCCAAAACCACGATACACATTCCTACACCGTGACCATTAATCTGAGACCACCTCACCAATTCATGTTCTGCTCCGGAACTCACACACCAGGTCTTCCAGCCTATGTGCGACTTTTGGTGACCTATGCAATGTGTTCGACTGTATCTTGTAGGATTCGACTATTAGGTCGGTCCAGGCATTCGGTGCTGTTCCACATCTAACACACTACACAGTTGATTCTTATAGGAACGCTCCCGTCACGTTCGAAGGGTCCGCTCCCCGATCCCATCGTTCTGTTTTTCATGGTGACTCAGTGTCGCCGTTGTTGTTCATCATGGGAGTTGGTGGTGTTTGGCCCAATCCCGACCACTATCCCCTCACTGAACGCCTCTGACACGATGACCCAGCTCAGTATCCTGTTGGCCTGGATTAGTGAAGCATTCACCAATCATAGACTGCAGCTTCGTGTGATGGTGGATGATACTACCAAAGCGCCTGTGAAACCGCATCAGCGCCTACACCTTCTCAGACTGTATGTGATCCCGAAGGTGAATCACTCGCTAGTTTTGAGCCGAGTTCACGAAAACTCGCTCAAAGTTATGGGTTGTTCAACTCGTCCGATTGTTCAGCAGTGGCTTCTCTCTCCCAAATACAAACCAATCAGTTACATCCACACCCCAATACGCTTGAGTGGTCTGGGCATTCCGAATGTGTGCACCATTACTCCGATCTTGCGCAAATCACGAATGGAGAGACTGATCTCCATTTAGTGTCCAGTTCTCGAGAACTTGATAAAGATTATTTGTTTTGCCCCCACCATGAGGGACATCAGTCTCCCGGCAAGCGTTTTTGGTGTGGTAGTGACGAACAAGGTAGACGTGCGTGCTGCGCGGATGAATAAGCTTTATCATAAGCCAGATGGCATTTGCCTACAGGAAGTTTCCTGCTCTCCAGTTTCCAATCGCTTACTGTGGAATCCATACTGCATCATCTTTATTCGCGCCATCCAGCTCGGATGCGGTATTCTTGGGACTAAGTTCCGGAATTTCCTAGGTAGCCGGGGTGACCACTGAGTTATTCGCGGTGGCAACTGCGGTCAACCAACGTTGTGAAATACGAGACCGACTGTCATGATGTCACCGTTCAGTCGGCCCTTCAAATCATGTATTGTGATGTGGACCACACTTCTCATTCTCTAGTAACCAACTCTTTTCGCGGTGTCATCCTTCCTATTCCTTGCAGTGCGATTCCTCGGTTGGAACCGCTCTAATATGCAGTCACTGATTCACACCTACTGAATGTTCTTGGCTGTATGACACATTTATGTAGGAACCTGGCATCGATTGTAGACACCTTATGACAGGTGTCTCACTAGCAAGAACATCTCCCCACCTTGATACGTCAGCATTGACTGTGATAGCATCCTTGTGCCCTGATAGGCCCTTAATTTTGAGGAACTGTTTGTTGCCATTCTTCCTCTTCGCTAACATATCACACAAATAATTCTCAGCTGACCACAGCATAATCAAATTTTGTTACTCTCGTAGTAGGACTTATCAATTGTCCAGTATTGTTATTCATGCAGCGTCTCAAATTTGATTGACAACTGCATTCGAATTTTCCAACTTCACTTTATTTTTGGACGATTTTTGGCATCACCGTTTGTCCATTCCTCAAATGAAGCTGTGTGAATTGTTCTTCAAAATCAACGATACTAGTATTAGTGGTAGTGGTATTAGTAGCGATTGCCTCACATTCATTTAACTCTTCCTTGGTTTCCCAATCCTATATTGAGTTTTCCATCTTGTCTGTATGGATTGTCTGACCATACTTATTACCGTCTTGACCCACAGCGATTCTACTATGCTACATCAGTTTCATGTTTCGTACTAATCAGTTCGCCTCAACTACATTCTACTATTTATGGATTGGTCAAATTAATGACTGTCTCAGACATGACCAGATTGATTTTGCCTTGCTACTCAGTCCACACAATACAGTGTTTGTGTCAAGTTCTCAAAAGTAACCGATGAGATTCGAACGAAATATCATTGCGCAAAATACCCTAGGTGCTACTTACGGCTATTCTCAGATTTATCGGTGAGAACCAATGTTTCCAAGTTACGACATAAATGTGAAAATTGCAACACTGGGTTCCCTTGATAAATGTGAAAGACAAGATATCCGTCAATGGTGCTTGATTCATTTTTTAATGAAATGAGCGTGTGTTTTCTTAGAGCCTATCAATATTTTACGATTTTTGCTACTAGTAAGATTTCAACTGCCACACCGACACAAACATATTGAGTACCGAGTTACTGATGCACTATAAGGCGCTACCTAAATCTTAGGTCCGAACTGTCTACCACCCATGCTTGTGGACCTAGCTTAAATTACTTACTTCATGCTGAGCACGTTTCAAACTAACTACTATTCAAGATGAGCCCTCAATGTAGAAACTCAAATAGCGTTCGGGTGTGGTGTTTCAATCGGTGATTCGAATCAAGCCGAAGTCCTGGTTTTTCGCCATTGGGTCCTATCTAAAATCATAACTGCCAAAATACTCATTAGTAGTGCAATTACCGTTCACCAAAGATGTTCAAACATTCAACCTGTTGAGGAGTCGTATTCGACAACCATCAGTTGGAGTTATCAGGGTGAACTTAAGCAAAATTTATTACAAACCGTTTAAAATCCACATGTAGAATGCGAAGTATACATCCGGCATACACAGACACAGCAAAACTGAATGGCTTTAGAAATCGGGTCCACGTTGCGTACGTTTGGCATTGGGATGCCGTTGATTAGGACTATATAGTGCACAGAACAGTTTTCAAGCTAGAGAGAAAGAACTTTCTCACAGAAACGTTCATAGCAAGCATTGTACAAGGATTTAGAAAAGAACAAATATTTATCATTAGTGTTCCCACTGAAAATAAAACGGCGTCCTTTCTGAAAGTAACGACTCCAACATACCTCAGTAAATATATCAGAGTATTCAAAATGTACAACAACATGTAGGATACTGTCAATGAGATTGTTATAAGCAGTATCCTTTTAAACCTCACCGAAATGTTCTTATCACGGACATACATCCCGTCGGTATAGATGATACGTCCAGTCTGATGAAGCTTCCATAAAATTATGGTGTGACTGAGGATGAGCAACGGGGAGGAAATAAACCAACACATTCCAAGCAAATGCGTGATATTTCAGAACAACTCCAATCCATGTTCCCACCCAAATATCATAATACTTACAAACACCATTGGACAGACTGAATTTAAATGCAAGAGGAACATACAACACA
>LUCH01001941.1:60183-83385 GCA_013368495.1 Paragonimus heterotremus | reverse complement strand
TATAAAACTGATAGTGCGTGAGTGCTGAGAGAAAGGCGACAAGACATGCGAATGCGGCGAACAAACATTGATTACGTAGAAGACACGAAGTCCATTTCGAGCCTGCAGAGAACTTGAATAATACTCCAAACATTATGAAATTCAAATGAAATCCGAAAACACCAACCAACTGAGAAAGAATGATTAGTGTGTTGGAAACATTTGCATCCATAATTTAAGGATACTGCTTTAACCAGTACTAATGGAGTATATTTGTACTATTTTAACCGAATATTTCTGAACGCATTGAGCAGAATCTTGTTGAATATATATATATATATATATATATATATAATTAAACTGTAGAATTATTTCGGCCAATCACATCGTCAGTTTTACGAGCCTTGACCTTGTAACATGTTAATCAGGCGTGTTGCAAATTTGTGTGTGAAAAATACTTAAACACATCTCACGAAGAATATTCACCTAGGAAACTTGAACACTTTCAAAACATATCTCTAATAATTTTATCCCACTGAGGATCCTTTTCGAGTAGAACGAAGTATCATCTGCTATTGACATTTTGAATTGACTTGAGAAATGTAGGTAATCGGTGAACTTCACATTGTATACTAGTTCACGCTGACTACAAACCAATCTGATAAGTTACAATCAGTGTGTGTGTATGTGTGGGGGGACCTGAATGGGTGAATGTTTCCTATTGTTCCCGTGTAAGTAAATCCAACCATCCAAACCTAACTGTATGTTCTTTGCAAACTGCTCATTTCTATCAGATTCGGATATTTCTTAGTTATGTTCATGTCAAATTTATTCGAATCACATAACCTTCGTAAAATGGTATGAGTATGTGCCTACGGACGGATCTGATTTGAGTAAATCCAGGTTGGGTTTTAATTGCCGATTACGGTCCTCATTGCTTGGCAGCATAGATTGACGGTTTATCACACGAAAACAGAAAATATCCAGTCTGGTGTATC
The DNA here is from genome assembly GCA_013368495.1 of Paragonimus heterotremus. Taxonomy (NCBI): domain Eukaryota; kingdom Metazoa; phylum Platyhelminthes; class Trematoda; order Plagiorchiida; family Troglotrematidae; genus Paragonimus; species Paragonimus heterotremus. The sequence goes on along the minus strand of LUCH01001941.1, from coordinate 82,408 downwards.
AACTTAAAATGTCACAGCTTCCTCACTGTGAAATAATCGAAGAATATTTTATCAGCTCAGCTAGATGATGCCCATTGAAATCATCTGTATTGTACTTCTTCGAACATGCCACCTAATCTAAAATAATTTCACTCAACAAGAACTTTCGAACAATACACTTATGTTTCAGTGTTTTCATCCAGCCGCAAAATCAAATTGGGTCAGCTATTAACTGATAATTAGTGAGGTATCTTTCTCAGCATAATTTGTGCCTCAATCACAAATGATCACAGTCGTCGAATTCTCATGGAATTTTCAGTCAGCATTGAACATTACACCGACTGGTCTCATTTCTAAAATATGTGAAGCTTCATGGAAACAGCAATCACTGTTTTTGATTGTTATCAGATTAATCAGTTAACCTTATTCATATACTGTTCGTCAGAGCTGCATGAAAAACGACTAGACATACAGATGCTGCGAGCAGTCACTGATTACCTAAAAGACATGAATTCCACTTCGAGCCTGCAGAGAACTTGAATAATACTCCAAACATGATTAAATTCAAATAAAATCCAAGAAACACTAACTATTTATTCAGGCATACATATTGCGTAATCTCTGGATTTACACGTTTGGACAGACCCTGAGTTATACTCCCCACCTGTTTCGATCGGCTCTGATTACAGCGTGATTTAGTTGGAAATATATAAGTTTATATCCATGTCTACAAATTCAAAATGAATGATTTATTTGGCCAGTAAGATTCCAACTTCCACACCCCATGACTTCGAAATCAGTGAACCCTGGTTATTGCAGATTACTGTTTAACACAATGTAGGCAGAACGAAAATCCCATTAGAACTGCTTACAGGTCATATCTGGAAATGTTTGAACCATATTTCTGAACGTTTCACTGAGAAGGGTGTTGAGTTGAGTGAATTCGCCTGCTTCATCTTAGACTGGATATTTTCATAAAACTAGGCGTAAGCATGGAAGAGACAATGAATTCGCATAAACCCTACTTTCCCGTACAATACATATTCGACAAAATTTAGGCTTACCAGATGATAGCAACACGTTGAGGAAGTTGATTTACTTCTGTCGGTCAAACACTTACCTGAAGGTCTTCTAATAACCGTTTTCTCGAAAGCACAATCACTATGTACATTGAGTGCTTCTATTATCATTATACATAATATCATACACGCACACTTCTGTTGAAATAACCAAATGATTATCAACCAGTCAGTTTTCGTTCATCAGGAGTAAGACAGGTTTTACCTAATATAAGTGGCTTCGCAATAAGAGGCTGATTCATGGTTACATGAAGCAATTCATCTGAGTTGTTCTCATGAATGTAGATGTCAGTATATCTTTCACAGAAATGTGTTCCACTGATATGAAGACCTTCGGCAAACGATCAAGAATCTGATGGTTTGGAATAGCTGGGGTAACTATATTGTATGGAAGTATGATAGATTGAATTGAGGTGTGATTGTAACTGACTGATTTGATTTCTGGAAATTACGGATGCTTTATCAACACTTTGACTAGTACTCATCTAACGTTCACGTGCTCTTCACACATTTCACGTTGAATATTACCCACAATTGATCGCGGTTTTCGCATTCTATAGACTTTCCAGTCGGCATCTTTCGACAATAAGCGCTAAACTCGTGTTTCGCTTTCATTAGAGCTCGTCAGTTGTGGATATCCTTGCCACTGCCTGGACTCAAACTTCGGTCACGCTTTCATCAGGTAACCGTGTTGACCACCGCGCCATTTACCTCACATTAGGCACGGCCGAATTATCATATGTGAATGCCCAATCTCTTTCGCTTGTGAGTAATTATCTCCGAGTAGTTTCTCATAGCAATATCTCCGACTGTAACTAGAAAGTGTGGTAGATGCAAACTGTTCAATACCGCAAGGAATTGAATATATTGTGACTGTTATCTATTGCACACATTAACGCTGTTGTAATCAACCCTGAGGAGTGGTTACTTGCTCGTTTCGAACTTTTGTTAGGTTGCCAAAAATAGTTATGAAACCTCGAACTGAATACAATGAAATTGAGATATATCACCTGTTTAGAGTTTATTGCAGTGGAAATTGATTTAAGTGCGATAAGGTGACAATTTCTGTCATTAATGCTTATTTCTTTCAAATATCCACACAGAATTATCTTCTGTACACGTTGCGTTTGTAAAACACATAGGTTGTGCTGAGTTTGACAACGCAAACCTAGTGAGAGGAGAAGCTTCAGCTGAAATGCAGTTCATTTTGGTCAGCGTGTCTAGTGACGAAATTCTGTAAAACGGCCTGGCTCCCAGCGTGGCTTCTTAGCTCAGCTGGTAGAACATTTGTCGCACTTGGACAAACTATTTCTGTCGTTGGTTCGAATTCAACTGAAGTCCAGGTTTTTCCCTTCTGAATTACCATATCTGCCAAATTACTTATCACTAAATCAGTTTCAGTCCTCCTCGGTGGCATTGGTGGGTTCCAGCGTGAACTGATCGAGGAATCCTGCTTGGAATCCGGCTGGATCATTTGGTGGATTCCATATGATACAGTTGGTTGGGTGGGTACAAATGTGACATTTCTGAGCTTTCAGCGTGACTTTATACCTCAGTTAGTAAAGCATTTACCGCATTTGGGCATGTCTTTTCTGTCGCTGGCTCGAATCCAGCTGAAGTCCAGATTTTCGGCAAATGAGTCTCTTCTAAATGTTCATCATATCAGGTGAGATCGAGGACTTTGAAATCACTCAAAACTCCGAATCAGGTGATTATCGACAAAAGTAAACGGAGGGAAATGGTTTTTGTGTACTTACATAAGAATGATTCAACCGGTAGTCCGGGGTGTTGGTCTGGTATTTCACAGTCTCCTAACTTCAGATTATGTCTGAAGGGTAATCATACCCCCAGTCCGTAGCTCAGGCTCTGCAGGAAGTGGCCAGTCAGGTTTCGGAGGAACAATGGGAAACCTCCAGTCAGAATTCGAGTGGAATAGTCGACTGACATTTGCTTCAATGCATTTGTTCAGTAGTTGACATCATACTCCACAGTTGAACATTTACGCACAGGAGACGTCATTTCATTTGGTGTTTACGCGTTTTCAACCTGGATGCCAAGCTCGGCTAACGGCCGAATATCAAAATGAATGTGTTTCGAATTGGGAAGATGGTTGGGCGTTCACTCACGATGGTGCAGATGCGCCTACTATTAAATCGTCCGCTCAATCCTCAACACAGTTGCCTCGGGAAAGCATGTCATGGAGTTCAAGGCCAGGGTGTGGTGAGCGTATGCTTTACAGATGAGTCCTAATCAATGGGACATCCGAGTCTAGTGATTGAAGCCAAAAGATTATGGCTGAAATGTGTATACGGATGGGCGAGCGGTGGTCAGCTGTGAGTGATATTCAACCGGAAAATATCTCCGTAGCTCGAACTAGTAATAATCTTGACGAAGACCTAACGTGCCAATGCCGTGATTCTGTGTGTCACAAGTAATAGGAGAACTGAATGACGTGATGCGTCCCATGGTAACCACTACCAGCCAGGTGTGTGTTGTTACTACTAATGAGGAGGTTTTGATCTAGTTTGGGTAGCACAACAATGACATGATTTAGACTCATTTTCTAAATGCTCACGGCTTTTGCACATACATAAAAAGTTCAGATGACGCTTCTCGGGAACTGACCTGTTTGATTTTGCTACATCTCTTCAGCCTTCCATTATTTTGTTCCGAAGGATATGAGAACAACTGCACTTAATGTCGCCACATTCAACTAACATTACGCAGGACCGTAGTATTTTAGACAAACGCTCAGCAACATTCCCATTTTTGTTATGTTTAAGTTGCCTGGTAACACGAAGACTAGATAAAGAAACTGTGTTCTATTAAATCTGATAAATTTCAGTGTAAGTGAGGGAGTTAACTTTCGCCATTATCAATCCTAAATAGCTAGTCATTCGTTGCATAGAAATTTATGTGCACTGCCTCCCTCTAAACCTTTGATTCGACACAGTTCGCTTGCTCACTGTAAGTCTTACTTTTGGTTGATACATCTCTGAATTCTTCATATCACGATAAACCATTCAGAACCCGCCTTCGTTCCACCAATTTCAACATGCAATCTGTGTATAGAAGATGAAGTTTCGTGTTTGTTCGTCCTTGTCTGTTTGGCCAAAAAAACTCCCGATTCAGGAAAACTAATGAACTGTTAATTTAAATTAGTTATGGCTTAGCAACTATCATCGTCTGGATTTCTAGTCAAGTCGGCTTGTTTGATGATTCAAACGAGTTGGCTGCTATATAAGGGTTCTAGTTTTGAATATAACAATCTGAGCACCAAACTTATCAAATGACATATAATCAATATATCAGGTGGTAACTTCGTGAAATTTGTTCCCCAGATTCACCACAAACCCAGAGCGACAGAGGAACATCAGACGACAAATGTACTGTGAATTTATTCACATTTATGTGAAATTATGCTACTTTTAGTCAGCTGAGAACGTTGGACTTTGAAACAGTTTAGGGTTGTTTGAAGTTTATTGTTTTTGTAATGATTTTTTAGTGGTAGGCCCAAAAGGATGGTCCAGACAAACCATATAGTTGCCAGAAGAAGCTGGCAGAACGTAATTTCCTTGTTGCACCTAAGAATCTCATTATGAGCCGTAGATAAGGGGTTGAACTTATTTTGTTACATTTTCACGTTTGAACATCTACAACTTCTACACTGAACCATAGTTGTCAGTATTTACGTATACTTATATATAACAGTATTCGCAAAATTTTACGATCGTGTTTCTGTGAGAACAGAGTGCAAACCAGCCTGACGCATGTATTAGGTAAAGAAAACGTCTTATTCGTGTTGCGTGATTCATGTTTATTGTACCAATGTTTCATCAAGAGATTACAATCTCCTGTGCAAGTGAATCATTTAGCACAATAGAAAGTTCCTGTTCACCACAGTAAACGCCATTGTGGCCATCATTCGAATTATGCATTCAAGTGAAACTACGGTCAAAAATACTCGCCACACAATCGCTAATCGTTTATCACAGGTCTTCACATCGAAGAACCACATTCCTGTCAAAGATACACTGGTGCCATTGCTATTCACCAAAACTGTCCAGACAAAATGCTTTGTGTTAATATGATTCATCTTCTCACTGTTATGCCTATAACTCATTACTTATTTTAAGTAACGCGTACGTTTATCCGACGAACGTTGAGTGGCGCATATATAACCAACGACGTCAAATATCAGAACCAAGTCAAGCCGCTGGAAACCGTGGTACTATTGACACAAACTGTCTGGGAAGAACTCAATTCCCTGAAAATACCGTTTTATTTGCCATCGCAGTGGCCTAACTCACTACTGACTGTACTGGCCTTCATAGTCGGCACGGTAATGTGCCACTTCACCCATCACGTGCGTTCTCAACCTTCATGCCAATGTCTGGCGCCTCGCACACACGCACGTACTTTTAATTGGGACGTCAAGGCACTGTCTGGATCTTTGTCTGGTCCACTTCTGTCCTTGTTTTCTCATTGGTCACAAACCCTTTAAATGTGGTCTAGTTTGTGACCGTCTTGTCTTCGGATTGAGTGACATGAAGTAGCTCTGTCCGGAGGCCAGTCTTTTCTCTGTGTTCGTTCGTTAGTCTCAAGTGGTTGGGTTGGCCGGGAAGATTCGTATTAATCTTGCATATTTCGTAGTCCGTCGTTCAGAATCGTTGAATGTCGTTCCGTTATCTACCGTTCCACTAACCGTTATTCCGTTGTCTGTTTTACGCGCTCGTAGGCCGCATACCAGGTTACAACACAAACAATATAAACATTTCCAGTAAACAAACCTCAGTTTGTTTGTGTTCGTGGGATAAGGTACAATGGTTGGCCGTAATAGGTCGTCAAGGATCCAAAAAGCACGACAAGTACAGGTACTGGCGACCGACAGGCAATGACGAACCGACGAAATGCGACCGGATCGATTTAATGTGTGTTTTTACAGCCAGCCTTCGGGCAGACCGATTAGTCAGCGACAGTTTCACGATGGCCCATAAGAAGGCCGTATTCATAGGGGTGGGGAGATTCAGACGGATAGACAACAATGGGTTTGTGGGCAGGTGACTGAGGTTCTATGACAGAGAGGCAGAATGGAGCGATTAGTAAAATTAGGCACGGGTTGTGAGAAAAACGACAACGGGCATCTAGTTAGGCGAGGTCGAAGGGCGGGGTACGACAGGGTCAATCGAAAGGAGTTTTAACCTCCGAAAACGTCCTACACCGCCGCCAAAATTCCACTCAGGTGCCAATCGACGAATATGCCACAATTCAAATTCTGGTTCTTCCCTGATCCTACCTAGGACGCTCACAAATGGTAAACAAACGCATGAGGGAGTTCGGAGACGCACAACTCAAAGGCGCACTTGATGAGACCATCATTCCCTGCTTCATCTGAGTTCATCTCTCAGACGTCCCATTTGTTGGAGGGTTTGATTGATGAAAGCTGTCTCTATGATTACCACCCTACACTCTCGACGGGACTAAAACTCTCCTACCAGACTCCCTCCAAACGGCAAATTCACCTCATGTCTCCTCTCATTATTTTCTTTGCCGTTTTTACGAATACCGTCCGAACCAACCCGTGTTTGCCCGGTTCGCACTCTTTAATAATGCCGAGTGGTCACTATCCCCGTGGCACGTTTTCTTTAACAACGAGAAGCAAGTCTCTTGGTAAAATATTTTTTCTTAGTAGTAGCCATCGCCGTCACAACTGAAGCGTGGGCAGATACTCCTTAAGCCATCTTCACCAAAATATTGCTGCTAGTTGGTTCACTTTCCTCCAACGTCTCGTACAACTCTGTTGGAAGCTCTCAGCTAGCAATTCTAAACCTCCGCCTAGAATCAATAACATATCATTGGAAGTCAATGATCGTTCGTTCCGACTATCGGGCGTAGGCGGAATAAGAGGTCGATTATCGAGCAAACACTCTATCTCCACAAACAACGTGACTAACGCAACTTCTGTGAGTTGGTGCTCCTTGCAAACGGCATGTAATACTTTTCTGATTAGATCGAACGATACGTTCCCAAACGCCACCCCTATGACTACAGAAAAGAATGGTTAAAATGCCACCGTATTCCCTGAGCAAGCATTAGGTCGTTAATCTATCAATCATCCCATTTTTGTATCAAGTCACGCAGTTCACAGACTGCACCAACAAAATTGGTTCTATTGTCACTGTGTATATCGGTTAGAAACAGCGCCTGCTAACAAATCGGATGAACGCCGTGATAAAGGCATCCGTGGAGAGATCGTGGGCCACTTCAAAGTGCACAACGCGAGTCTTCAGGCATGTAATTAAGCAACCAGATCGTTTCTCTGTACCCCTTCCGCGCTTAACTTGCATGGGCCTAAATTAGTCTACCCCTACCTTCTCAAACGGAAACCGGCCTGCCTCGATTCTAACCTCAGGTAGGGGTGCCATCCGCTGATCACACGGTACCACATATTGTTTTCTGCAGCCGATACATTTTCCGATTATTCTTTTTTACAGCGCTGACACCATGTAGAATCCAGTAGTACTTACGAATGGCTCCTAGTACATCATCAGGTCCGCTATGTCCTCCGAGGGCGTGAAAATGGTGGATGATTAGGTTCACAACGGGGTGCTCGTTCGGGATGACTGCTGGGTGTTTCAGCTCCTCAGCATAAGAGGTTTAATTGAGGCATCCACCCATCCACAGCGTACCGTCGGTCAAGACTGGACAAATACTGTGACGTTCTCCAGTCATCTTCAGTGTTTTGCCTGTATGGTTTTCACTGAGGCGCTACAACTCACTAGGATAAACCTGACGTTGCACGATGCGGAGTACGTCCCTCTTGGCCATTTTAATTTTGTCCGCTACCAATGGTCCAGTACATGGCTGACTGTGACTTAGATGACCATGGTGATCTGATAGCCATCTCTTAAAACGCGATAGCGACGCAATCGATTTCAAAAGTTTAAACCAGTTTGAGAAGTAGCTGAACAGCGGGCAGACTGTGGAAACTTGAGTTACTGCGTTGACGGAAACCTGCTGATGTTTAAATTCGACTTCCGTTTGCGCATTCAATCTAGAGATGTTTCTGGACCAAGATCTGTTGTACTTTTGTAGAAATTCGGGACCTTTCAATCAAGCTCCCCAATCCCTCAGATTACGAATTGCACGGTAAGTTAATTCTGCTGGATTATTCGTTGATCGAACATGTTTCCATTGTTCAGGCAGACTTCCTTCATGTATTGTAGCAACTCGGTTAGCAAAAAAGGTACTGAATGGAGTGGAAGTGCTGTTTATGTAATGCAACACAACCGCTTAGTCGGTCTAGTAGGTCACGCTTTCGAAAGTCGTATGAAGGCGAACGGAAACGATCTCACCACTAGAATTGCTGCATTTAATTCCAAGCGTGGAATGGTAATTGTCTTCATAGGAGTTACTCAGGATCTAGCTAACACGGAGGTGCACTACGGCCGGCCCACCTTTGGAAAAAGTCGTGCATAAGCTACTGCCCCATAGCCTGTTTCTGAGGCGTCGCTAAACAGGTGTGGCCGTGTGCCACTCGCACAATATGTCACGTCTCTTGTGATACACCGTGGAAGCTCGGCTGGATTTATATTCGTTACATACAATAACCAATCATTCCACGACTTGGCATCACTTGGCTTGACAGGGTCGTCCCATCCTGGACCTTTCCTGCACAGTTTTTGTGACAATACCTTCGCATTCAGGACCAGCGGAGACACAACACCTAGTGGGTCGTATATGGAAGAGATGGATGATAGGATGCCCCAACGAGTGCGCTACCCGTCCTGTAAATGAAACCGCAAACAAAACAAAATTGAGACAGGTTTCCATTCTGTGCCAAGCATTCGTTCGTTTGGGATAGTACTGTCGCCAAATCCTTTTTGGGGTTCGAGCCCATACTGATTCAGGTGTCGAATATAAAACCTCTGGGCTGTTTGAGACCCAATTTCGAAGCTTGAATCCACTTCTGGCAACTAGCTTGTTAATTCGTGGAAGAAAGCACTTAGTCTCTTCGACGTCGGCTAAATAGACCAGGCAACCGCCCACGTAAAATTTATTACAGATCGCCTCGGCGAATTTATCGTCATATTCACTTCCGAAATCTTCAACTGTCCTCCTGAGAGCACAAGACGCACAAACTGGGGAGGAAGTCACTCCAAATGGATGGGCGATCATTTGATACTCCGGTGGATCCTCCGACATACTGTTGTCGAATCACCAGAGGAGACGCAAGATTCCTAGATTGCGCTCCGAAACCATGACTTGCATAAACATTTCTTCTATATCAGCGGCCACTGCAGTGGGGTCCATGTGGAAACGCAACATTACTAAAACTAGATCGGCGGTAAGATTAGGACCTTGAAGTAGTTGGTCGTTTAAGGACAGTTTTTTGGGTTTACTATTTCATGATGAAGCAAATGTAATCTGAGTGAGAAATCTGACGACAGCTGAATGGGAGCAACCAAACAGCACAACCTTTTTAAAGTTTTTTTCTGCTGCCTCAACATACCGCAAAAAGTAATCATGTTCACGAATAAACCGCCTCTTTAGATACTTTAATCGTTTTTCGGCAACTATTCGATTACTTGGTATCTTCATTTCAGGATGTCGCCAAGGGAGCGGAATAACAGTGTCTATTTGTAAACTGTGTAGTGTTTTTAACTACGATCACTGCACTCGCATCTCTCACCGATTGAGAACGCGTGAACTTCTCTGTATCAACAAACTCTCTTTCATAGAGTCTTTATGTCTGCTCGGCAGTGGATGCGTCCACCATGTGAAGGTAGTTAACAGCAGTCAGTTTACGCTCGTAAGACCCGAGTGACCCCAATAACATCCAGTTTAAGAGTGTCTTGACTGCATAAAGCTACTTTCTGCACCCTAGTCTTTGATCTAGCACCCAATGTGTATATCGTGTGTGCAAGTCGTTGCCAGTGGGAATACTAACCCTTTTATCCGGAATTTCATCGAAATGGACGCCTTTTAAGTGTGGCCATCCGCCGATTTCTTTTCAAACTGCATCCTCTTGTGGCATCATCTGCAAACTGGATACAGAATAAGCACGCTCGACTGCTTTTGCGTCGTAACGGTCAAGCGAGTGAATCCCTAAGGCGATCATCTTTCCCGAAATCATTTGTGAGCCGGTGATTGTAGCGACTCTTAATTCAGACAGGTTTCCGATGAGACTGAGCCGATCAGTCAGCTCTTGATTCACCATTGTGGTGCCCGAACCATCGCCTAGAAAGGCATAAACCAGAACATTCTCGGTCGGGCCGACAACCCTTGCGGGAATTATCTCCAAGATCACTCCACGCTGGGCACTAACAGTGGATCCGCAATTAGAATGCGCCTCACCTTCCGCCGAATCGGAAGTTAGGTATCTGATGTTTTGGAGTAGTCTATGGTACCCAGCCCCCAGACTTGCATCATTAGATTGACTGGTGTATATGGAACCACGTGTTGTACGTTTCTTTGCATGGGTATTGCGGTGGGATGGCCGTTCTTCATAACGGGAACATCTCTCATTTCGGCTAGCCAGGTGGCCGAAACGGCTGTGATCTACTCTGGCTCGAGATGACACAAACTCGAGTAGGTTGAGAAAATCTGCTTCCCTACCTCCAAGTTTTATTTTATCAACAAGCTCAGCCCACTGAAACTGCAGAAGTCTGGATAAATTGCGCGATAATTTTTCTAGATTGCTCAACGAGTTCAATTCGGCGACGTAGTTCATTTCAGTGAGCGCAATGTAACAGTTGTCCATCTTAATGGTTAAAGCGGATAATGCGTCTGAACCGTTGACAACTGCGCGGGATTCTTATAATACTCTATCCACTAATGATCGAGCGACGTGTTGAGGCTGGCCGGAAAGCTCGCCCAGGATCTTCCGAGCTCTTTCGAGACAACTGGTGGGTTGGAGCATAATGCACTCGCCAGTAGCTTCCTTTGCGTGTCTCTTACAATAGTGCAAAAGATAAAGTAAGCATTGATCATCGTCTGCTACTTTACTCTTCATGTAGAATTCTAATTGACTTGTGAACTTCCAGTACTCTATGGGATTGCCGTCAAAGTAAGCTAGCTTTACCTAAGGGATCTCTAGAATGTTAATCAGGGGTCTCACAGCAGACGCCAGGGCGCTGTTAACAGCGGTCGCTCTCGCATCTGGCGGAATATGTACAGCCAGCCCAATTGTGGAGTTCTGTCCGACATGTGCGTGACTGTCATTGATATAACTCCTTATTCGTGGCATATTATCGATCGACAGGTCACTAGTTTGATCAAACTCGCTATCTCCCTTCTCTGTCCTGGCTACTTTTTCTTCCTTTCTACTTTTCAACAGCTCCCGCCTGTGTCTCAGTTTAACTTCTAATAGTTCTAACCGTAAATCTTCATCAGTGCACTTCTCCTTCATCTGAGTTGTTCGCTGTTGTGAGCGTGCCCTAATGATAGACTTATTACTAATATGAGAACCAGAATAAGAATAAGCATCGACAGTTGCTTGGTTGACTTCGTCATCAGTTGCGGCTGCTGGGACGACAGTTGATGTTCTTCTGGTTGAAACTGTCGAATTACGATCCTTGGATCCCTAAAATTCCGGAAACTGTGACGTGGAATATTCAAGTAGTTTGATCGGTCAACTGAACATCATCTTGATCAATTAGCCAAATCGCAGTACTGAACGGCTTCAGTACATTGGGCAAATCTATGACACGATTTCCTCCCGACGACCGAGGAAACGCGGAATAAAGTACTGTACGTTCTTCCGACAAACGTTGAGTAACGCACATATAAACAGCGACGCCAAATATCGGAACCGTACGGTTGTAAACAGTGGGGTACACTAAACAAGAATATTCTACGGTTGTTTAGGTTCGTCCCATGTTACGCAGATGAACCGAAACGTGTCCAGCAGAACATACTTTGTTAGTTCCAACCAGATAGGGCTGAGCAAAACTGTGAGCCGTTCTGCCACAGCATAGTAGGGCAAGAGGCATACACTTAAGATGTGATCTCAAAAGCAGGCATTGTTTGTGCAATTTGAATAGACTGTATAGCTTAATGATTATTGTTCCAATAAAATGGACGACCTCATGATTGATTATTTTCTAGTGTGTTCAGCGCAGAGGTTTACACTTGTTTGCTTCAAATGCTAGATACGTCCCTTTCTAAGTGTTTATCTTGATAATTTTCAACTTGTCAGCCAGTTTGTAATTATTTGTGATAACAAGATCAGTTTTGCTCAGTAAAACAGTCCCTGTTTTTCAGTCTCGTCTGGAAAGCATTACACGTTCGTTCTCCTGCAAACACTTCAATGCATCCAAAGATGTCTTAGTCAAGGGCTATTTTGCTCGCGACGCATAGAAACACAAAGTAGTCAACGTGTATTTCAGTGTCTGTTTGTTTAAAATAGATTATGGAGTTAGCACAGCTGGATGAGCATGAAAACTGTTAGATCGAATATTAACATCAACCTGATTATTCTCACGGCGTAGATTATGATGATGTCCCGACCAGAATACTGGTCACATTCACGGAGTAGAATTTTGAGCATCCTTCTCAAGATTACTTGGGAATCTGGAGCACAGGTTCACACAGTCCAGCCGACTGGATAGTCTAGCAATTCTGACGCCGATTCGTTTGGTCTCCGTACCATGAACTTACACATCCAACGTCAAACAATCGTTTACACACAGATCATGCAATACCGAATCACAATCAACTAGTCTTCGTTCCATCCCTCAAACAATTTCTACTATGGTATCTCGCTTGATTCTAGCATGAGGACCAACTTTCCCTGTTGTTCTCCACTGCTCAACACAGCTCGTGCGTAGACTGTGAACTGGTACTGAATGTGTCCATCTGACGAACTGTTGAGGCATTTCTGTACGATGACTAGTGACGTACGATTCAGGGTCATTGATTCGAGTGTCGTTGAGTAGCTGAAGTGGCGGTAATGTAAGAGGCTGGAGATGCACTATTTGATATGCACGCAGCACATTGATTGATTGACTTTAGGTTGTGGTTTAACAGAAGGTGTTCGAAAGCCTCGATGTATACATTTTACCCGTGACATAATCGTGACAGTAGTCAAGGTCGTCAATTGATTTTAATTCGTCATCATTTATGACATTAGGAAGGAGCACAATTTCAGTTGATGTAAGATGAGAATATGGAGCCATCACTCACACAAACTCATTAAATTTACTAACCACATAGTTGCCACATTGGTTTATTTTCTCTTACTGACGACTACCTCAAATGCGGTCCGCCCGTTCTCGAAGCAAGCTCAACTTATCTCAAGTTAAACATAACCGAATAACCACAACTGAAACATCCTCTACCCTTGATTTTGAACAATAACTGGGTCAATTCATCAAAACTCTCATGGCATTGTGACAGAGTTGATGGTTCAAATGGGATTTAACTGCTAGAAATCTGCATTCATTCTTCTGGATTTGGGCCAACGACCACAATATCATGCACTTCGGTCAGAATGCTCGTCACAGTTGGATAGACTGTTTCTGTAGTTGGTTCAAATCCATTCGAAATCCTGATATTTCCAAATTTCCAAATTTCAAGGAGATGAAAGCTTAGCTGTAATAATTATTACTGCGCGACTTGCAGATCAAATTGCGGATGACAACTTTTTGGATAACTCTGAAACTTTACTAAGGAATCGATGTGAAAGATGATAGCAATGTGGAAGACAGTTGTTTCGACTTCACTGTTATTTCCCAAAACACTAAACCTGGCGATGAACCACATCTTACCAGTAGAAAGATAAGACGTTTGGACTCATGGATTTGTCGAAAGAATGACACACGACCAAATTGATTTCTGCGATAGAGATTGAACCGTAAAATTCATTGCCAAAGCACAACAATTTTCATATCAAAAAACAGGCTATTTTTACTGAAAACACCGACCTTATTTCGAGTGTCCTTGCTCTATTACTTGCCCAGTCAACGGGCTTCATCTTCATTGTATAAAATTTTACAACAGACAGCGTTCGAACGGGTGCACCCGACAAGTTATCACAGTTTGAAAATGAATAACCTTCGGCCTTCGTTGGGATCATAATATAACACTTCGCTACAAATCACGAATCGCTTGGTGTTATCAGCCAAATAAATCTGTCGCAAATATTAACAGCTGTTACGTATTCATCCGATGGGTGCTATATCAATGCTTTGAGGACGAACAGTATATGAATAAGGCTAACTGATTAATCTGATAACAATCAAAAACAGTGATTGCTGTTTCCATGAAGCTTCACATGTTTTAGAAATGAGACCAATCGGTGTAATGTTCAATGCTGACTGAAAATTCCATGAGAATTCGACGACTGTGATTATTTATGATTGAGGCACAAATTATGCTGAGAAAGTTACCCCACTAATTATCAGTTAATAGCTGACCCAATTTGATCTTGCGATTGGATGAAAACACAAACATAACAGTGTATTGCTCGAAAGTTCTTGTTGAGTGAAATTAGTTTAGATTAGCTGGCATGTTCGAAGAAGTACAATACAGATGATTTCAATGGGCACCATCTAGCTGAGCTGATAAAAGATTCTTCAATTATTTCACAGTGAGGAAGCTGTGACATTTCAAGTTGATACACCAGACTGGATAATTACTGTTTGCGCCTGATAAACCGTCAATCTATGCTGCCAAGCAATGAGGACCGTGATCGGCAATTAAAACCCAACATGAATTTACTCAAATCAGATCCGTCCGCCGGCGCATACTCATATCATTTTACGAAGGTTATGTGATTCGAATAAATTTGACATAAACATAACTAGGAACTATCCGAATCCGATAGAAACGTGCAATTTGCAAAGAACGTACAGGTAGGTTTGGATGGTTGGATCCACTTACACCTCAACTACAGGAAACTTTGACCCATTCAGATCCACACACACATACACACTGTTTGTAACTTATCAGATTGGTCTGCAGTGAACGTGAACTAGTATACAATGCGAAGTTTATTGATTACCTGCATTCTTTAAGTCTCTGCAAAATGCCAATAGCAGATTATATTTCCTTCTACCCAAAAAGGATGCCCAGATGAAAAACCTTATTAGAGATATGTTTTGAAATTGTTCAAGTTTCCTAGGTGAACATTCTTCATGAGATGTGTTCAAGTGTTTTTCACACACAAATTTGCAACACGCCTGATTAACATGTTACAAGGTCAGGCTCGTAAAACTGACGATATGATTGGTCAAACTCTTTGCATTGTTTAACTATATATATTCAACAAGATTCTGCTCAGTGCATTCAGAAATATTCGGATACAATAGTACAAATATACTCCATTAGTACTGGTTAAAGCAGTATCCTTAACTTATGGATGCAAATGTTTCTAACACACTAATCATTCTTTCTCAGTTGGTTGGTGTTTTCGGATTTTATTTAAATTTCATCATGTTTGGAGTATTACTCAAGTTCTCTGCAGGCTCGAAATGGACTTCGTGTCTTCTACGTAATCAATGTTTGTTCGCCGCATTCGCATGTCTTGTCGCCTTTCTCTCAGCACTCACGCACTATCAGTTTTATACTGGTATCACAGCACTCGACATAATATTTTGCAAATTCACATCAAATAGCGCCCTGTTCTGGTTAGCACAGGTGCTCTACGTACACAACCTCATCTGCATTACACTGGATCGCTTGTTGGCCGTACTATGTCCGATTTGGTATCGATGTTCTCAGTCGAAACTGATTGGAATCACATATTCATATTTGGTCTTCATGGTTTGTGTGTTGTATGTTCCTCTTGCATTTAAATTCAGTCTGTCCAATGGTGTTTGTAAGTATTATGATATTTGGGTGGGAACATGGATTGGAGTTGTTCTGAAATATCACGCATTTGCTTGGAATGTGTTGGTTTATTTCCTCCCCGTTATCTTGCTCATCCTCAGTCACACCATAATTTTATGGAAGCTTCACCAGACTGGACGTATCATCTATACCGACGGGAAGTATGTCCGTGATAAGAACATTTCGGTGAGGTTTAAAAGAATACTACTGATAACAATACCGTTGACAGTATCCTACATGTTGTTGTACATTTTGAATACCCTGATATATTTACTGAGGTATGTTGGAGTCGTTCCTGTTAGAAAGGACTCCGTTTTACTTTCAGTAGGAACACTAACGATAATTATTTGTTCTTTTCTAAATCCTTGTACAATGCTTGCTATGAACGCTTCCTTGAGAATATTTTTCCTTTCACGTGCAAAATATGTGTTGTACAATAAACCTTCATCGGATTATACTTTCCTTCTATTTTGGCTCATTCCAAACTAAGGTGACCAACGATGGTCTTGTGTGCCTTATGATGAAAGATTAATTATAGCACCTTCATTAGTGGAGAATTTTGAAATGTTCGTTTGAATCTGAGTTCATTTTACAGAAGTTTACGTAATGTTTTACACCCAATTAGTCACTTTTTTTCTCAATAGTAGCATACGACATGTTGGTCACTCTTTTTGTCATGGTGCATCCTTGCCATGACTATGTCTGACTTTCAAACCACGCCGTCGTGAGCAACCTCGTTTATAAGCCAATCCAATGAGCACACGACCGAATTATTACATAGGAGCGCTGAGCCCATTTCCGTTGGTCAAGCGATGAGCTTGCATTATGCTGAACGACTGGCGCACATTTACTTGCCATTATGATCTTAAACTATGTTTGTCGCACGACGTCATCGTCAGCCTTGACTATAAACCGGCGGCAATTTTCATTCTGTTCCTAATGAAAGTCAACTATTTAGGAGCTAGTATAATAATTTGGGTGAAGGCAGACTGCTTCTGTTCTAGTGAGTGCCAATGATGACCGATGGGCCTAATTACGAAGTCCTACCCTTGCACTGAACGTCTATCATACAATGTTCAGAAGGTTAGTTCAGGATCAACACAGCAGCAGGAACAGTTGTCGATTTACTACATTGTTTTGATTTCGATAGTCAGTTGTACGGTAAACTCTTTGGGGGCTCATGGTGTAGTTATGAGAATCGGAACACAGTACTACACTTATGATCGCACTCTCCCGTGCAAAGTGTTTGGTACTTTGGAAATACCGTTAGAATTACTTAGTTTTAGATGGTGAATTTGAAAATCAGAATGAACTTCACATGAGTCAAACCGTTCAATGAAGTTGGGCAGCACGCCAAGTTACGTCACTCACATTCTCCACAGAAACTCTTTGTTAGCCCAAATTAATATAGCACGAGACTGAAAAGAATCCACCAATGAGCTTATGCAAACATTCTACGATGTAGAATTTACCCTGAACGAGGAACCAAACAACTCCGTGATGATGATCATACTGTGGAAAAAACATGAGTTTTTGAACAAACCAGTAAACAGACAGACGGTGGTAGATACTAGCATTTTGTATTGCCTCTTCCGTACCGAATAACAACAACCACGAATATATATATATATATGACATTGGTAGGGTGAGGTGAGTAGAGAAATAAAATAGCAAATTAGGTGGAGAACAACGACGGAAAACTGTCAGGTCCATGGGAGTCTAAAGTTTACATATAATTGCTTGTGTGAATATAATGCTGGCCGGAGACGACTAATCGCGACGGCCTCAGCGAAACGCAAGAAACATGGATTGGCGCGGCGCAATATAATCTTGAATGTTGATACGGTATCATTCCAGTGACCGGTGGCCAACATGTGTCTGGCGATAGACTAAGCCGGGAGTTTGCCTGATCCTGGAATAAAGGAAGTAGACTACATAATCACATCCTGAACCCATTTCGGTAGATGTTTCTTCAACCTGGAGTTCAAGAACTTATCAATTCCGCCGATGTAGCTATCACCGCAGTTCACACAAACTGATAAATACAGTGTGAGTTGGTGTCAATAGGTTGCTCCCCTTCTAATGAATGTAACGACGGTTTACCAGTTCGTCCAGCGTCTACGATTTTAACCGCATTGTACGCTTCCTTAATGGAGGCGGCGAGACGTTTTTTACTCGAAATGAAGAGGAGTCACCTTTGAATGGTAGTTCAATGCAGAATTTCTTCTTCCAAACCGTTGACACTTTTTCTACTGCTAAACGTTGCTGGCTGTGTCTGTTGATAAATCTCAGGAGGTATCCGTTATCCTGCAATGTGGCCGTAAGCAGTCGAAGTTCATCAGGTAAGAATCCTGATGAATACATGCGTCTGGTATGCGTAAACATCATTCTGGCCAATGCCCGCCTGTCCTTTATTGGTATAAAGCCTGTGAAGTGGGTGTACTGGCCAGTACATCTGAGCTTTTGATACGCATACCTTCTTACCGATCCATTATCACTGTGATCGATGAGGATGTCTAAAAACGATATGCATCCGTTCTTTTCTAGCTCACAGGTGACTGTCAGATTAGACTGACATACGGTGAACCCGGTTACCGGCTCAGCGATCGTTTGCGAAGATTGCGTACACTACAGCATGTCATCTACATAACGTTTGTACAACGGCAGTGGTGAAATGTCTTGTACCATTCGTTTTTCTACTATGAACATAGAAAAATCTGATAGCATCGGTCTTAGTCAGCTCCCTGTGGCGACCCCGTCTAAGTGTCGATAACGGTTACTCTGAAAATTGAAACTGATGTTATCCGTGCACAGTGATAGAGGCGGTTTATGCATATCTGTAGGAATTTTTATATCAAAAATTTCTTGTAGATGTAAATACATATCCCTGTTTGTTGTTATCTATTACTGACGAAGCAATAACAGTGCTAGCATCTACTACTGTCCATCTTTCTACTGCTGTCTTCAAATTTATGAAATGAACCAAATGTTTGAGATTTTTAAATATTTGTAACGAAGTTGTAATCTGAGTTGAAAACTATACGTGAAACATTTATAACTTAAGCTTAATTATCAAACTAAGAACAGTTCAAAATAAAACGGTGTAAGCGACCTGCAAAATGGCAAACGCTTAACTGGAATATTAGCAAAAGAAAAATCATCCTAAATAATGGTGAGAGCTTTATGACAATAAGCAGTACGGAGAAATGTAATAGATACCCCTCGACAGCTGGATTTAGGATGAAGACCGAATGTCATTTCTGCATGTGATGAATCGTAGGAATTCCACCATAATTGTGCCGTGTAGTGCAAAAGGCGAACGAAAGTACTACTGGGAATGACAAAATGCGAACAAATCAAACACACATCAACAACTTCGACACGTGACATTACATCACACACTAAATATCGAACACAACAACTCTAGACACCCGTACTCTGACTGTTTGGTATGTTTATTATGAACAGTAATTTAACAGTCAACATTAAAATCAACAGGGTGAATGCAGGTATGGAGGTTTAGAAGCAAGTTGTTTATTTCCAGGATGGTTCAAAGTACCTGAAATCAACGGAAATAACTCGGCGGAGACAAGGAATGGAGCGAGATGAAAATGCATTCCTTCAGCAATATTCGAAACCCCGCCGAAAGAAACGTTTGTAAAATATTCGGGCACATTCAATAACAATCAGAAAGAGGCAGGGAGAAAAACCTTGAGGAACAGAATAATAGCCGAGTAGTTTAGAAAGTCCAGGATAGTGGTTAAGAAATCAGATTCATCCAATTAGAGTTCAAGTAATCTCAAATGGCCTACTCGCACAGAGCCACCTATGAAGAATATGATGTTTTGACCGACCTACATCATGGCTTGATAACCATTTCAAAAACCGTAAGGCAAACACACCAAAAGGTAACATTTAATCACTGTCTCCTATGAAGCCAATGTGCCGTATCTTTCCGTATCCAAATTGCCTAACAATGGATTGTTGAAAAATATATAGTTTTAAGAAACCTGTGACTCTTAGTTTTATCTCGTTCTGGCTTAACCACGTTCTAACAATCATCAGAACAGCGCTCACTAAATTTTCTTAAATCCATTCTAGTTACGGATTGAAAGTGACGAAAAGTACCATTCTGCCAACATTGCGAAAAGGGACAATAATGGCTGCTAGCACTTCGTATTATCTCTTCAACTAATAATAATAGTAACCAGAACAATACATGAATAATTATCGTAAACCCTTGAAACGATACGCTGGTTCGTTCTCGATATAGTGGTGCGCTCGTTAAAAATCAGATTCATGTCCCGGTAGTAATTAACACAGTAAATCTCGGTCACGAATATATTTCAACTGTCCAGCGATTGCTCCTAACACAAGTTAATAGTCGCTTACAAAGTAAACCGCTTTGTTCCGCCCCAACATATGTGCGACAAAGGCGACATCTACAAAGTATGTATATGGGGCGTAGTGACCAAACATTCTCAAAACCCCAAAGAGAACAGTTACCGAAATAAAGAGTTAGGGTCACTAATTAGCATAGCGGCACAAACAGTCTCGACCGGTGGGAACAGTTCCGCTAATAAGGACTCAGCTACTCGTTATATTTCTTTCTCAGGACAGAGGTGGTTTTGGAAGGTAATAGAATGGACTCCTTAACAATAATGGAGCAAGATGAATAATACCTACCACATTAATTGAGTGCTCTATCCAGAACCCAAAAATGAACTAGTATTTACCAGTTTTGGACACGCCCTTCGGCTGGCAGATCAACAGAGAGGTACTTGTATTGAAGAACAACATGGACTTACACGTAAACACGTCTACAAACAAACTACCACCGGTTAAAAAGTTGAACAAGGATGTCAGATGTATCTGTTCTTTAAGCTGTTTGACCAATAAACTTCGACTGCTTACAACTGCATTGTAGGACAGAGAATATCCGATTCATTTTTTGATAGTTAAAACTAATGACTGATAGTGATAGATAAAGTCCACGCTACTGACAATAATATTCGGCATATAACTGAAATTATCGGGCCATAAGTCTTCGTTTCAAACTGCAGAGTGCCTCGTCACATCTGACCTGTAATGCAGTGGTAAGTGTGAGTTTTAATCGCACTCACTAGTCACCGTTATCCTCAATCGAACGAGGGCAATTTATTGACGACAACTCAAACTGTGTTTAACAAAATGGGTATAACTTCAGCAACGGTTACATCACCAGGACTGATAGACGCTTGAAGTCTTGGATGAAGGATCAATTGCCAAACTGGTTTTACCTCATGCATATACAGCCTCATTCCTTCACCTCGGACTTATGCAACCTTTTAGCTTTGTCTGTCGCCAGACACATATCAGCTAAGAGTCAAATAATTAATTTCGAATCGATATTCCGAAGTATAAGGCGCAACAGTGGCGTACAATGACTGAGTTTTGTTTGAGCGGTAGAGTCTAGTCGCTTCGAGTCACTTCTTGTGTGAGAGAAACATATGCATGCCAATCTTGTACACCCCATTCTTTACCATAAGTTATTATTCTCATATTAATTCCTACTAATCACTATTTAACACTAAACTTTCAGTGGAAAATACCAACATATACCGGCTTCAGTAGAATTATTGATGGCAGAATGGTATCTTTAAATCTTCAGAACCGGGATCAGGATGGTTTCGTACATTGTACTATGCTCAAAGTTAAGCATGAGACATATTATTTTACGCAGTTCCATTACGCTACTTACAAGTAGTGAGTACGTAATTTTAAATTACACTTTAACGTTACGTCCCCGTTTACGGATGGGTTTCACTGTGAATTGCCAAAAATATGCTTTCTACAACTTGCATCCTTCCTTAAATTTACATGTGCACAGGATCCTAAAATTTCATTTTTCAGAGAAAGCATTCCGTCATGCATCGCAAAGCTGGCCCAACAGGATTAGAGTTTTGTTGTTCCAAAACGTAGAGTCAGAATGAAAAGTTTACTAACAAGCAGTGCTAAGTAGGTAGGTAGTCGGAGAGCTGAACCATCTCCTCGTGGTGCCGACTGGGCGGTCTCGGTGCAAACCTTGACTGGCTAAGAGTTCAGCAACTCCAGATAGGGCCAACCACTCTTCCTGGTTTAAATCGTACTGGTCACAATCAATCAAGACAATGAAATTACCGCCAGCACCTCCGTGCAGGAAACTTCCAGTACACAGGATAGGCGAGAGGAGTACGCCTGTTCAGAATGTGGTCAGATTTGCAAATCGAATGTTGGCTTGTCGGCGCATACACGTATGCATCAACGCAGGAATGGTCCAGAACAGAAAGCGGACACCCAGCCTGCCATAATCTTTG
>LUCH01001941.1:25618-54162 GCA_013368495.1 Paragonimus heterotremus | reverse complement strand
TGTTGTCTGATATGCGCGACCCTTAAGTTTCAGGGAAATATCTCTGTGTTGCTATAAGTGCCCCAGATTAGGAAACACCGCTCTAGCCTTAGAAATACGCGCCCCTATTTCATTCCCTACACCTCCAATGTCGCCGCCGTCGTTGATGCAGCTTCCCAGGTATACAAATCGGTCAAAAACCTCCATGATTTCATTATCTAACATTAAATCTACATAATCACAGCAATCTTGCAGAAGCACTTTGCATTCCGAGGCTGCATAGTTCATTCCGAACTACTCAGCAGAATGTGAAACTGTGTTTGGCGTTGCTTGTACCGCTTGAAAGTTGTCGAATAACAGCACCTTGTAGAAGGTAGGAGGTCCAGACCGGCATCATTCGAGTACAGCACACGGTCCTCCATTATTTCATCCATGACGAAGTTGAACAGAAATAGTGAAAGGAAACAGTCTTGATGTACGTCGCTCCTGGTGCTGAAACTGTCAGACAGCACACCATAAATCCCAACCCGAGCCGAAGTATGAGAGTAAAGCGCCAACAGCATGTTCATATACTTGGTCCGTACATCCCTGCATTTAGACGACTCCAAAAGTATAGATCGGTCCACCGAAGCGACTGCACCTTTACAATCGAGGAATACGGCATTTGTTGGCCGGCGGTACATATGACGCCGCTCTAGAATTTGACGGAGGGTAAAAATGTGATCTATATATCCCCGGCCAGGACGAAACCCTGTCTGTTCTTCTCCAATGTTTAACTCCCGAACTGTATTGAGTCGACGAAGTATAATGGACGCTAGAACCCTTGAAATGACTGGTGTCAAACTAATTCCTTTATGGTTTCCGTAAGAGTCCCTGGCTACCTACTTAAATATGAAAACTATTATCGCGTGACCCCAGCAAGAAGGAATGGTCTCCGTCGTTTATACAAGTTGAAACGGCTGAGCTAAGGCCTCTACTAACATCTCTTCACCCTCTTCGAAAAGTGCCGGCATGATATCATCTGGACCGACAGGCCTATTACGATTGAGTGCCGAAAGGCAATTGCGAACTTCATTCTAAGTGGGTGGTTCCAAATCTACCAGCCAAGGTGCCACGCGACAAGTTTGTGGCGGCAACATGGTAGAAGCAGGAGGCAAGCTTAATTGACCCTCAAAGTGTTCCGCCCAACGTTCCAGCCTTCTGGACTTATTATAAACTAGTGTGCCATCTACCTCGCTGATGGCTTCACTGACAGATGGTCGCCTGAGACCAGTGGCACGGATCAGCTGAAAGAGCTTGCCGCTATACCCTGAAGCAAAAGCCGTTTCCATTTCCTTAACTTTTCCCACTAACCAGGTCTCACGATCAACCCTTAGACTACGTTTCAGCTTCCTACGGACATCTTTTCTAGACTTATTATGTGAACTACCAGGAGGAACCTTCCCTCTTGCGTCTAGCAACTTCAGGGATTTATCTGAAATCCAATGTTTGTTTAGCCCATGTACCCCTAGGCCGCATGTTATAGTACCTGCTTTATGAATGGCTTGTGAGATTTGTGTCCAGCAGCCATTGGGATCTTCGGGGTGAGTATCACTAAAGCAGCTTTTTAAGCTGGTTTGGTCCTTATGCTTTACCGATGGTAAAGCCAGTTTCTCAACAGCTAATCGGTACTGTCGGTGGGGCCCAAAAAAAGTAAGAACAAAGCGACAACGTATCAACGCATAATTTGAATCCAAGTATGTGCTTCAATAAGAACGACAGTCTTGAATGGAATCTCGCCACTTATAACTAGCAGCTATGTGGTCTATCTGAGACCGTGCCTGATTCGGAGCAGGCGGGCGCCAAGTATAGCAATGATGTGAACGATGCCTAAAACTAGTGCTGGCTAGAAATAGCTTATACTCAGTGTACACCTGCAACAATCGCCCACCATTACCTGACCGATGTGACGTTACCCCAAACCTGCCACCTAAACGAGATTCCGCCTCACCAAAGCGACCCACCTGGGCATTCAGATCTCGGGACAGAACGACTATATCAGAGCCACATGTCGGTCAGATCCGAGTAAAATGCGTCTTTGACGTCGACGTCACTACAGTCAGTAGGAGCGTAAGCAGACAAAACGAAAATATTTCTGGAAGTCTTGCATCTAGAGCTGGTCTTAATTGAACCTGCCGGACAGACGGCATAAAGTCTACTGGTAACATGGATCCAATCTGTCATTGAGGCTGCAGCCGTCGTGCTGAGGACCATACCTACTCCAGCCTGACCTGTAATAGCGGCTGTGGAGTCACCCGGTGTATAACCAGTATCGGGTAGACAGTGCGGGTGCTGTTAGTTCCATACGTTGACCACTGTCCTGGATTCCGGTCTCTGAGATACAGCAGCCATCGACATACAATGAGTCTGACGTTCATGCAAGAGCGGCCTGTTAGCCTATTTGTTTTGGCTTGAGAACGTTGAAAGCACCTACATCAATTCCCATTCTGGGTCTAAGCAAGGGACAAGATAGGCCTGAAGTTAAATGGCGAGAGACGGAACTTACCGGCCCAGTGTTACTACGGTTAGCTATATCTCTTGTGGGACCTGTAGAACAATTATCAGAAATGGAGGTTGGGAGGGGCCTGAGAACTACATTTGATATGTCAATGGGGGAGGTGTCAGCAGTAGCAGGTTTTGCCTAACCACCCTGTTGAATGCAGCAGATAAGGCGCCCCGGTTTATACCATGACACGGCTGAGGCAGTATGGAATTACTTGTGTTATGATTAGTCATGGTTGTGTGTGGGCTGAGATACTGCCAGGGTGCCCAGACCTGGACAGGAGGACGATTAGGGTTCTCAACCGAAGTCTTTGGCTCAAAAACATATACCGCAAGGCAGCGGGTGGGTGGCAGTGTACCAGAACTGGTATGTTTTCCAGAAAAAAATGCCAGTCTTCTGCCAACGCCTAACCTGGAGGACCAGGCGACTGGTTTGTCAAGCCTCTACCTATTGGCCTGCCTGGTATGAGTGACTCTATCGGTGTGGTGACCATACCGTCCAATTCAGCCCAATAGGTCATCCAGATGCGCAAGCCGTCACACCGCGTCAAGGTCCAGTCGCGTTGTGACAGGCAGCTACATACATTAACTGTGGCAAACAGTATGAACAGTAAAATTGTGTCTTGAATGCATAAAATTGACCGTCTAAAGATGAACAAATATTACTAAAATGAATGTGCAAAGTTACCTCATAAGTTACTCGGATGAGTTAGACTGAACAGCAAAGGTTCGCGTTTCGTGTGACGCATACGAAATAAAAGTAAGTGGATTGTACAATGACCTCAAGGCCAGTAGAACAAATGCCTGAGTGTGTGTACTTGGTTAGGTTTCATAATTGAAATAAGAAATAAGTACGAAAGTTGGGCGTCCGGGAGGAATTTTCGAACAAATTCGGCAACCGCGCGATATACACTCAAGATAAAAGTTGGATACTACAAAGCGCAAGACTTATCTGAATAACACCTCCTTATCACAGCTTCTAAAATCGAGGGTTTCCCTGAACTGCTTTCAGTTACCCGTCCAGCAGCTGTCTTGGAATCCATTCGTCGCGCACTTTACACACACGTGATCAGGTCAACGAAGTTGATTGAGTATCGTTGAAGGTTCAATCCTGCCCGTATCCGCTTGCCGAACTACCTCATTATCCGAAACCATACCAAACCACCGGATACACAACGTGCGGCTTAGATATCATGGATAGAAACCGTTCAGATAACGCACCACTCGTTGACTTAACGCGCAAATGTTGCTGCCACAAAACCGTACACAGCACTAATGAGTGGTAGACAAGTAGCTTTGCTTCCATCTTCGGGCTGCGGTCCTTCCAAACGGTCCCCTGAATACATCAGAAAACATGGGCATCGTAGGGGCTCTCTGCTCCCAGTCCGTGGATGGATGTTTTGAAAGATTGCCACCTAAATAATAGAAATCTCTGCAGCTATCCATATAATCTTCACTGATATGTATCCCAGGTGTAGCCGAATCTCTGTCGTCTGAAGTGGGCTGGAGGTATGAACATCCTACTTGAGTTGACATTCATGGCAAATTTGGATGCTGTCGTTTTGAAGACCTTGGCCAGTTGTCGAATTTTCTTCTCACTGTGTGCAGATAACGCGCTATCATTTGCAGACAAACAGCTTGAGCGATGGCAAATTGCGTGACAGATTTAAGGTGACCATCCGTGCGCCACTCGAAATCCACACAGTCCTCACAGTTCTGAGGAACAAGTGTCAGCATCCCGGTCAATCGTAAACAGACTCGCACACTTACAAGGTTTAACTGATCTAACCATTTGCACAGCTGGGCTTCTTATATTGTGACCACAGTTAGCTCATAAAACCATCCATCGTCTTCGTAGCATTTTTGCACATCGCACGTCAAAAGCACCAACACTTGGCATTCGAAGACAATCTTGTACGAAGCTTGTATGCTGCATTTTTTCTGGTTGAATCGTTCGACAGTGTCTTCTGGGAACCACAAAGCAGGGAACAAGACCTTTTCTGTGGTTATCCCCAAGCTAACTACAACACAATAACTATGAAAATTTAGCTGGTGTGAGTCAGAAAAATGGTCAATACAAAATATGGACGGCGTGTTTGTTATCAGTTAAGCAATCAGCGCTCGAAATCGTGGGCTTGATTGATTGTGGGCCAGGGGAAGTTAAATGCCCGCATGAATTTCTGAGCGCAGAGGTCAGGGTTGGGGAATCGGATACTACTGGCCTCGGCAGCGGTCAACATTCGGAATCCCACTCTTTTTGATCAATTCCTTAGCACTCGGCAGACAATCTGAAAAGCGTCTTTCTTAGAGATTAAATGAATTGAGTCAGTCAAATGAGCAACATTTGGGCTTGTAACCGTTTTAAACACACCACTATTCAACCACGCAGGACGATGTTCATGCATTCTGTCAGAAAATAGCCATGTACTACGACAAATACATGATGCTTAACACGAGCAAACAAACGAGTACATACAACAGCAGATTGTATAATATGGACGTTTGTCTTTGAGTTGTCACATGACAATGCGTGTTGGACAGAAACTCACGCACAATGGAGCGGCAAGGTAAATTGCTTCGATTGACTTTTTCAGCTGCCTTGAGATAACTTAGGTCATGGGATCTACCTTGAAAAGAAGACTAACAAACGCGAATTTCTTATTCACAGAAGGTGACTCAAGTTTCGACTCTATTGCCTACATCGCCTTTTGATTGAAACGCATTGGGTAGCTATTCTGCATGAACACATTTTGTAGAAAGAGATGTAATGTCGATGCACATATATCCAGGTGAAATAACGTGTTCCTCAACATCAGATATTATCGAGCAGATGTCGACTATTTGTGTAAGTTATTGTGGTAACCGAGTTGCTCATCAATTTTAGTGTTGAAGCAAAATATGTGATAAATTACTGGTATGTACATTGTTTTCATAAGGATTTCGTCAAATCTGGTTCATCATGTCATTAAATTGATGATATAGTTGAAGTTTGGGAATATGTTCTTGTCTTCTTGTATTCCAGCATAGTTATTAATATGCTGATTCCGGTTATTTATCAATACACACGAAAGTTAGTCTTCAGTATGCTGGGATGAATTTATAAATTAGATGTATGTGCTAAGCGATATGGACAACTTGGTAATTCCGGATTCTCACTATCGGTAAAGCCATCACCCATATGACGTAACAAATTCCAATTCCCGGGATTTCGCATGGGATTCAGAAAGATGGATGAGAAAATCAGCTTCATGAGATTACCAGAATTTTCGAATATGGTGAAACATTTGTGTTGTTTGGGCGAGTAGACTAAGGTGCATATTAGAACCAATCACGTGAGAACACTGCGAACAACAAACGAGTATCACATACATGGGAACGAATAAACAGAATCATTCTGTTGATGCACATAAAACCGTTGCCGAAAGCAATGAAACAGTCGGAATGATTTAAACTTGCAGTCCGAAAATCACAAAATTCAGTTTACAAACTAGACAACTCATCGACACTGAACCCAGACTGACAAGATGCAGTCTGATTTAGACAGTTGTGGTTATCACGTAATATGATGCAATCAGGAAAAAGCCAATCGGGTGCACTGAAACCAAACGAGATGCTTTCAGTCAGGCGGAACTTGGACGAGCTATTTTCGGTACCGGCTTCAAGCTAGTGATTCACCAACGAGCAGCGATGCTGCTATGTTCGGTGCACTCCTCGATTGTATCTATCGAACTTTCAGTAAGAATAAACTCATTCGAATTTTCTAAATCACTTCGGGCAGCAGACACGCAAATGCCTAGTTAGTTTAGCAGGTCGGGTGCAATTTAGTCAACCCATCATTAGTTCGTTTTTCGTAAATGGATTGAGAATAACACAACGTTGTGAGCAAGTTATAATACTCCACATTTCAACCACCTCGGGTGGTCCTCTTCAGAAGTGTTGTAATCGAAATCACATTAACAAAGAAACTGAGGTCACGTAGGATTTACTGTGGTTAGGTCATTCTGCACATCATCTAAATTGATTGGTCTAAACCTTTGCCTATTAAGTGGGGGTAAGACTGATGTAGACAAGACGCGTCTGTGTATGTTGTTGTTTATCCATCCACGCCACACTGCAGACAGGGGTATGCTATCAATGCGATTGACACAAGCATGTTGTGTGTAAATGATGAGAGCTTCCGCACAGTAGCGCTCCGCATGAGAAGGCGGACCCTTGTGAATCATTCGAGTTTGATCAAAACCTACCTTGTGATTATCTGGTAGTGCATTTAATGCGATGGCCGAATCCTTCTCTAACGTCTGAAGTTGATGCGCGTCTTTAGGAGGAAACCTTGAGTGTCTCCTGTGCTCGGTAACACGTATTTCAGTTGTCTGCTTGTCTCCCCCAACATAGCTGGCAATGAAATAACCGCACCTGATTTCGTAAACACACTCTATCTTGTCGCTATGTTCAAAAGTCCTGGTGCAAGGCATACTGAAAAAATATGCGTTTGAGAACTATTGGAAAATGTGAACATGGCAGTATGAGGCTATTCGAAGGGTATCTACAGTTGATAGATCAGTGCAGGTAATACGAGAGAATTTCATCAGATTTTTGTATTTCCAAGTTCGTTTTAACGGATCAGCGTAACGCACTTTCAGCAAACACGTCTAACAGGATATAATTAAAGTATTCGAGTAAACTGAACTGTTCACTCAACAGATAGTCAAACAGAACTGAAAACGAATGTCAGTTATAAAAGTCGTAATTTGTTTTCAACCGAAAAAACATCATATGATGAAAACAGTGCTTTTCAACATTAGGTGACTCATCATCGCAAGAATGTGACGTTCATCAATCGGTAAAATGCAAGTTTTATTATGTGTGATATTTTCCAATGTGTACTGTACCACCGTGAAAACAACGTCTTACTAACAAATGTTTTGGTTTGCAATCTCATTAGTGAAGGTTACTAGAACGACCTACGCAGACACATGTCTCGCCATGTCACGTCTAATAATCCGCCCACATCTGGAAATAAACATGTAAGTTATTCTGTCATATGGCAGAAAAGAGATGAGGCTTAGTGAATGTTGAGAGATGGCCAGTCGGGATTGATATGAAACTCAGAAAAATCATACACCAGGAGAGAATGGGGACTATCGGCTGATTCGTACTACATTACACACAACCATGAGGTGACCAAATTCTTCATCCCGATCTATACTGCTACCTTAGCGAGGTGGTCGGCCTTGTGTACTGTTTTGATCCGGCGGACTATGCTGACTAGGACTTTCTCCTACGATTATACCCCCTATTTTTTCTGCCTTCCATATGCCTCCAGGCTATAATTGTTTTCTGAGGCCAAGATAACTGGTAAACATTGGCGCCTTTAATGTCCGCACTTTCCGACAAGCCGGTCAACAAGCTGCTGTGGCTAGCACTCTCTCAAGTTTGGGTATTGATGTGTGCTGTGTGTCGGAGACGCGAGTCTACGCTTCGAGCACGGTTATCCATTTGAGGTTACCTCTAGATAACTGTCGATTTAAACGCTTCTCTCTCAGGGTTTCTAGTGACGTTAAAACCGAATCTGGGGTGGGAATCGCACTGAGTTCCAGAGCAGAGCAATGCTTGCTCGATTGGATCCCAGTGAACAATCGCTTGTGTGCTGTCATAAGGTGCACTTTGCAAATCCAGTGGGCTTGGTGTTAAGCTTCTCCCTGGCGCTAGATTGACCGATCTGGAGTATGCGGACGACATTGTATTACTTAGTCCCTCTGTCGAAAACATGCAGACCATGCTGGATGGGTTGAGCGACCGAGCTGGTTTGTATGGAATGCGCTTTGCACCTTCAAAGTGAAAAGTGCTGCTTCAAGACTGGGGCGTTTCCACTCCCACTTTCTTCATTGCACGTAATCTGCTTGCAACTGTGGTCGGTTTCACATACTTGGGTAGCACTATCTCGTCAGCCTGTAATATTGCTGATGATATATCAGTGAGGATAGCAAGGGCACGCGTAGCCTTTGCCAAACTACGTCAACTGTGACGTCGAAAAAACGTCTGGTTGTCGCTGAAAGGAAGGGTATATAATGCCTGTGTGCGTTTTATTTTGCTTTATGGGTCGGAAACGTGGCTTGGCCACAAAGGAGATATTAACAGGCTTGCTGTGTTTGACCATCGTTGTCTTCGCCAATGGGCCCGTATTAAGTGGACTGATTGCGTGAGCAATATGGCAGTTCTTCGGCACATATTCCGGAACGCCCGGGATGCGCGATCATTTGGTCAGTTCATCATGATACACAGCTTGAGTCGGTTAGGTCACGTACATCGTATGTCATTTGATCGCTTGCCGTACCGGGCATTACATGCTGAGGCCGCCGACAGTTGGGTGAAACCGCGTGGTGGTCAACCAATATGGTGGTCACAAAATTTGAAGACACTGACTGTTCCGCTGTGCATAGTGGGTAGGTGCGCCTGCTTGGATGGGGTCCTGGTGATCACTCAAACTGCTGGCTAGAGATGCCATCCGAGATGGCAATGTGTCGCAGTCAATGGCGTACGTGTATTCATACAATTTCTAGTTCATCCTCTTAGTCTCCTGTTATTAACTTTTGACTTTCTTAGTAACGTTTTTTTCTATGATATTCCACGTCACTGTTGAGGTGAGCGGCGGCCCGAGCCACAGTACCTTTTGGTTAGGCTCATGGCTGTTATGATGATGATGATGCTCACAAAAACTTCCACAAACCAGGTCACTCGTTGACAGAGATTCACCTACCAAACACACAAGAATACTTGATGGATTAGGTTCTAAACATGGGTTGCACATTTGACACGTTTCTCCACAGTCAGAACTTCTACGATGTTATGTTCGAACTCACTATTCTAACATGTGGTTACCATCAGGTCAGTCGACAGTTTCACAGTGCTACTGAATCGTCTCATGCTTAAGACGACTTGAACGGGAGGTTTCGGACCGTAAACTGGGCAACTCTAGTAGCTCACTGAATGTGTGCGAATGCTGGAATGTGTCTATAGTGTGCTTACAAATTCGTTGTACATGTGATTGTTAACTAAAATCAGAATTTCGTTCTTTTTGTCTTTGTTCACCTTTCGCGCATAATTAATTTTGGAAACAACTTTTCCTCAACGAATACAGACAGGAATGCACCGACAAAGACGACATCCGTTATACCCCGGAATGCCGCTTTACCGTCGCCGTATTTCTGTTGACAGACGTGTAGGGAGATAGGAGTACACCTACGCAACAACTTTGTAACTAAGCACCTGAAAGCGCCTACGGCTTCAGTTACATAACACACATTATCGTCACAAGCGAATCATTATCTGTCTGAAAGGCGTATTGAATAGCCAAGTGTGCATATTCCGTTGTGTGACTGACACATTCTGTTAACAGCTACTGATAACATTTTCAATAGTTGAAAGTTTATACAATGCCCATTTTACCATAAACCACTGCGAGTATTTTGTTAGAATGAATACATTTTAACAGCTACAGAGACGACTGACATAATGGTACTAATCGGTATAACCGTTTAGCCTAGCGATAAAGTTTTTCAATATAAAAGGTATCGAAATATTAACGTTAAATATTTTCGGCCATTTTTATAAAACACAGACCGACAAACATACAGGAGCAGCCATCAACATGCTCGTCTAGACCGGTCGATCATTACGTGTTCATACCTGAGACGATTCAATCTAGGTATAGGACATTTTTTATTGTTAATAGTTAAACAACAATTTGAATGAATAAAAACCCCTTGGTAGTAACCAGAAACATGGAGTTGAAACCGATTTCGTTTCCGGTCATTGTTCACCAGGTAAAATCAAGTGTATATACTAAGTATAAAACAATACTGCTCAACATTTCGATAAATTCTCTACCAGCTTTGCTACCAATAGAACAAAGAATCTCAGAAATTCCACACACGGATACATTGTTGTCTGGACAACAAGGCTAATATCGAATGAATTGTAATTTATACCAAACACTTTCAACAATATACACTGAAAGTGCTCCTCACTTTGAATGTGAATTAATCAGCTACACACAATATCCGGCAGAAGAAGCATTGAAAACCCTGAAAACCCAAGTGTAGAAAACATGACCACTCTACTTTGTTTTGATTACGCTCCAAATCCCAGATTGTGTCAGTTTTCTTTTATTCGTTTACATTGGTAACACTGACATTTGGCACATAGTGTGCAATATGACTGAAAATGAATAATCACGGAGTGATGTGAGCTTAATACATCGGGGAATTACAGAAAATTGACTCTCGTTTTAGACTGCCAAATGCAATGTGATGCATCTTCGTCAATTTGACTGCACATGACATTCTGGAAGGCAACAGGCATGCACGTGCACTAAACTGCGATTGAGTTCAATTTGTTGGCGTGAAAAATTATTCTCCTATTCGACGTACTGCTTACTTGATCGGGATAAATCTCATTGCATTGACCGCTAACCAACCAGCGGGCGTCAGATTAGGCTAACATTTGTGCGCGAGATTAATTGTTCAACTTTGATGGGATTCAATTACACATATATAACGTAGACGTTATGAAACGCAAACTTTGAGTCACACGAATACCTAGTTACGAATCTGGACTTGCAGTTTATATTACGTGTCTGGAGTATATATAATCCATAAGATGAAATATACATGTAACCGTAATCCAAATGGAACAACGTGAGTGATGATATTCTCATCACCTGTCCAAATGACAAACTGGAAGCTCATCGTGTGATGGAGTAACAGATGTCAATTCCGGGAATGTCATTCACCATTCCCAACTCGTATGTTCTTCAACGTTAGATGTTATCGAGCACAGGATGAATACCTCCGGAGGTTATTATGGTAACCGAGTTGCTCTACGATTTTAGTGGTGAGGCAGAATATGCAATGACTTGCTGATGTGAATATATATGGTTTCCATGAAGTTTTCGTTGAATACAATTCACCGGTTCATTGAATTTATGATGTAGTTCACCTTTGGACATATCTTGTATTCAAGCACAGTTATCAATATGCTGATTCCGGTTAGTTCTCACAATAAACGAATATTAATCATCCCTATGTTTGGACGTATTTATTCAAGAGAAATATGCGATAGGCCAACTAGCCATTTCATTACATCAATACTGAATATCGAATCGGGGGTATATATTTACGAGTTCCGAGTATCGTAAAAACCATTACCCGTGTAAGCTAGCAAAAACCAATCCTCAGGATTTCCAATGGGTTTACACAGGTGTATAAGGAAATCAGCGCCCTGAAACTTCCAGAATGTTTCACTATGGTAGAAAATTCTTGTTACTTGAGAGGGTGGACTGTGCGAGATTCGGAATGTAATCACGTGATTACATTACGGACGGTGGCTGTATACCACATTCGCTGAGAAAGAAGCACGGAATCTAGATTATACGGTTCTCAGTTACTCCACTATTGGTTCAGCCTAGCTGATGCTATTGGTGTTGTAACCGACATAACTAACATCAGTGCAACAAATAATTGGACACACAGATAGTATGCAAACGTTGGCCTGAATATACTGATTCACACAACATTGATATATTTGGCTAGATAGGAACCACGAAACTCGAACTAATTCGTTGCCTCTTGTTTTCGATACATGAATGTAGGTTTGTGCAAAATACCCTATTTTCATTCAAACAAATGAAACAGTCTTTTACATCTGACTTTGTTCCGACGTTGTTGTAACGACAGAGCAACGAATTGCATACGGTTTATAGGATCATGGCCACTTCTGCACAGGAATCAACGGTCAGTGTGGATATTCGAACCGATGGCTGTCATGTTAACCTGTCATCTGAACTTCCTGATACCAGTAGCATCCAAAATGCGATGAGCAATGGACTCCCATTCGGAAAACCTAATTAACTGATGGTTTTCCATAATGCCGATAGATATTCTTCTCCCAATGAACAGTAATGAATCGGCGGAGATCGGCTGCTTCTTAGGAGTTATTATGTTGTCGACTATATCAGTCCCGCATTCCTGCAAGCCTCTGGATAATCATCCAACCAATCGGATCAAATCAGCAGATCCACTTAACTTCTTCGATCTACCTAGTTTGGACAGTGTGATATCACACGTTTGCATTGGGGTGGCTAAGCGCTTGAGGGCATCCAATTCAAGACTATATGGAATAGGACCACCAGACAGTTCATGCGTTACAAACTGAACGATCTGATGTGGGTGATCAAACTGACTTTTGTGTGTGTCAATAGCTTCTTTGCAACCTGTCGACCCAGGTAAGAGAATACAATGCTCTGTTGGTTCCTTCGTTTTACCACGGCAGTAATAAATTAACTATGAAAGACTTTGATAATCACCATTTAATGTACTTGTCACATTATTTTCAAAATTTCTAAGAAACCCATGAAAACGCTATGGCGATCCATAGTTTGGTTTGACCTTAAGCCTAAGGAGATATATACCCAGAATTACTGACTTCAGTGAAACTTCCAGCCTCCTGACAACGCTGCTCATCTGACCGGCCAAAACTCGTGATTTGGGTGTCGCTACCTCACAGCGTTCCTTTGGTTTTATTGAAACAATTTCTCGTTCCAATAATCTCTGCTGTAACTCAGGCCCCCTTCAACACAGCTCATACTCCTATTCCGCAAATAACGGATTTTCTAATCTCAGCGGTGCTTCGAGAATTGACAAATCAGAAAATTTTGGTGGAATACAAGTGTTGTGAACCCTTTCCAACTCCTCTGATCGCCTTACTGCTGGGTAAGATTTCTGCATAACTTTAGGATTCCCAAACATAACTTGAGTATGAAAAACAACACAACTATCAGCAATCCTGGCCGGATCCTCAGAAACATAAGAATTAGGGAAAGGTAAATTGCCAGACTTAAGAGTCATCAACATCACGGAGTGACTGATCGTTTGATAGTCCGGTAGTTGAGTTAAGGGGAAACACAGAGCGGCATCACACGTTACATCAGTGGCCGCAACCTCAGCAGATGTGGACCCCATAGAAGCGTGGAGGGCTTCCCGAGATTGCACCGAGGTGGACCCGTCTTGACATTGGTAAGATCTTCAGATACAACAGGTTCTCCAATCTGGATCCTTGTGGACGTCTAATCGACAATTCCAATGACGCGTTGTAAGTCGGTCTTGTTATCTGGACTGTTATTCAAATCGATAAAAGGTTAGAAAATGAGATCGAGTTGATTGTAAATTATACGGTACATTTCAACTAATTTGCAATGAAATTGCTCCCCCACATTGATTGTGAATTAACCGGATACACAAATTATCCATGGAACGACCAACACGCGTCCGAAAGTGGCCAACGTTCAACCGGAAATTATCTCAAATAAAACGATCGGGTGTGGTGAAAACGTATCAGACATCGTCAAAAATAGTTTTAGCAGATAAGCTATAGATAACCTTAGAAAGAAGAAAACAGACGTTCTACAAACAAAGCAAACATGCCCAAACATATTTATCGTTCCGCATCGCACCAGACACAAAATGACAAACATACACAACAAACTTCATCAAACCCAGCAATATCAGTTAGCGTACTAGCCACATCTATTCCCCGATTAACGAAAATACAGGAGTTTACAAACGAAGATCACCACCCACCATGTATAAACATCCGATCCTATGATTTTATCATTTTTCACAATGGCATAATTGAGGGTGAATGCTGTACACTTGTGTACCATTTTATGACAACGCGGTAAAACATACACTGTCTCCGTGTTTACTCACACATTGCAAAGTGTTTCAGCGAAGTCAACAAAAAGAACCGAATGTCGTATTGTGGTATATTTAACAAAAAGCTGTCCGAATATTCTACGAAACCAATGTGAACCTGTTAGTGTGTATTTCACTACGCCTGAAATCCAATTCACACTCCACGGGACATAACTAGTGAGATTTGAGTAGACGGGATTTCAGATGCCTCTTCAAAGCCAAATTCATACAAATCATAGCACACGGGTTCAAACATGAACAGATCACAATAAACATAGTTCCAAGTTCAAACATTAGAATCTCTTCAGAAGGACTGAACAAGAAGTACAATGTGTTCAACGAATAACATATTGTGAACAACAATGTCAAACTGATCGTGGTTAGAAGCAATCTATTCAACTGTACGTTATTGCTCTTTCTACTCCCATTTACTCCGAATCTCAGAAGTTTCCCATTAGACTTGCGTAGCTTATAGAATATGAGAATGTGCGTGAACAAGAGTAGAATGACCGGTACAAAATAAATCAGTATGGCCCAGATGTATTCGTTATGGTCAATCATAAATTGTATCCAAGTTCCAGACCATTCGAACTTCCGGGTGCACACGCCATTCACTAGTCCACGTTTGCATATCAGTGGTGGATACAGTATTACTACCATGAATGTTAAATAGACGAAAGTTGTTCCAATCAGTTTTTGTTGTGTGTTGCGATACCAAATCGGACAAAACACAGCAAGTAATCGGTCGAAGGTCATGCAGATCAGGTTGTGTACGTATAGGATTTGAGCTAACCAGAACAAGTTATTATATGAAGTCAACCGACAGATTATCATGTCTAACATTGTAACATTCGTGTAGAAATGATGATTAGTCAAGTGACTGGTAAACACAGAGATGCATGCACAGCCGGCGAACAGGATCTGATTTCGCAACAGTACATTGGTAACCAATGAACCAGTTTTGAATTCGAATAAAACACCGTAAATAGCAAAATTGAATAGTACTCCGACTACACTGATAAACAGATTAGCAATATGTGGTATGTCACTGGCGCTTATAACCATGGTAATTATTAAACTTCAACGTGTAGTTTTCTACTGAGACATTTATTCACTGGGAGAACATTATTGTCAAGGTAACGTGGCCCTTTGGACCAATGAAAATGAACGCTTACTGGACCTGATATATTGGCGTATTTGGCATTCTCTCCCTGAAGCGTAGCAAACGGTTTTGGTTTCCAAAGTCGTCGTTTTTTGACAGCACAGCCCATTACTGAGGGTTCCGGTTGGGTGTGTTCGTGGATTTAGGAAACGAAGTTTTCGCTGGTGGTTTTAAAGATGTTTATTCTCGTATGTTTTTTTCAGTAAAACGCGCTGAGAATGAAGCTTTTATCAAGAGGACAACATTACATAAGCTTGTTCAAACGAATCAGAATCCGCTCGGTTTCTCCCGAGCATGGTAACGACTCGTTAACTTTAATATCACACAACTATTTATTAATGCATTTGAAACAAAGACTTAGGAAATAGCGGAATAACTAATAATATGAAATATCACTCTGGGGCAAATGAAACTACTTTACTCCCTACCCAGTAGCACGTAGATTATCCGCATGTTCAGGTATCACTTATTCCGTTTACGGGTCCAAATGATATATTCAAGAATATGGGCTACCTGCCAAATTCGTTCAAATAGTTATATGGAATCATTTGAAGAGAAAGCAATCAAATAATTTGAAAGCCCATCACAGTTCCGTGGACACTATGTACACGACGGTTTTATAGACATAAAACTAGATGCGGTTGACATGTCTTTCGAAACCAGAAGGACGATTAAACTGTCTACCAGTTCCGGACTGTCTGGTTCATAGAGTAGAACAGATCCTCTAAACTACGGTCTATCACAAAAAACTAAACGTACGCAACATTCTCAATCATCAGCCTACTAACCTCAAGCAGTTTTTCATCATCGCTACATACTCCCGTTTCCGCAGATCCGGTCGACCGAAGAATAGCGCGGAAATGAGCACCGTTTATATTAGTAATAGAAACGTTTCTTCGATGATAATCGTGAAGGATACAGAACGCAATGTGAAAGCCACTGCTATTAATTCACTCAGGGAAAATATTCCAGAAGCTGTTTTAAGGGTTGTAAGAGAGATAAGCAGTAAAAATTTTCTTGAAAAAGTAATATTTCACCGTACTGAAATAGAGTGCGTTTTAATGTTCCATTATATGATGAAAGTACTAGGAAGTGTATGGTTGCAATGACGTGAAAAGTTGTTTATAAGTTTACATTTGACAGACTAAACAGGAGCTTATGCTTATGATAAATACTGATCAAAGAACTTTCGAGAGGAACCGTGAAATAAATCGCAGCATCAGAGCATAATAAGAGATTTTGTAACCGATGGCTACAAGTTAGACACGTCATAAAATTGAGTTGGAATGTGCCAGGTTAAATTGACGAGAAATTAGATCTACACAGGGTGGTTTGATGATATACAATAGAAAGCTTCACAACTGACGAGGGATGACCCGAGAGGGATGCTGAACAACTCATCAAACCTGTATAATAGTGTTAAATTGATGAACCACTGAAATCTCTATACGTTCAAATAGATGTGGGTACAACGTTTCAAACAGAAATGCGGTCCGGCTGTCACATATGCAATTAAGTGGAATACAACCAATGAACCGAATGTTTATTCAACATCTTGGACGTCAGCCCTTGGACTATTTAGACACTCTCCAATTTGTGCTTGGTCACGCTGTCCATGATCTCTTGTGAATAATGCTGAGTTAGTGATTGAAAACCGTTCGATTGGCGATCATTCTGAGCTGTTACGTAAGAAGTCACAACGAAAAGTTTGTGTGATTCAGTGATAACTAAATCCACGTGAGTATCATACAACTTTGTTAAATCATATCAAGCTGAGTAGGATGTGCATCCAGTGGTGGTTTGAAATTATGTGATTTGGTTCGTCTGGAAAATCTCAGCAAAGTGAACAGGATTAAGTGTTTACTGATTACCTCAGACGACCAGTCAGATTATGATACGTGGGTAAACATCTGGTTTAATGCAAAAATATTCGTAATCCTACGGTCTTCGGAATATGAGGGTAGTCTGCATCTACTCTGACCGAATGAAATCAACACTCCCTTCTCCGGATTTCAATTGAAAGAAGTGCCGTTAGATTGAATGGAGAACAAAAAACCCGAACATTTACGTACCACTTGTCCATGTGATACGAAATGGATCCACCACTATGGAACTCGTACAGCTATTCATAACAAGGTCTATTGCAACGATTTGCTTTGCACTTGAACCCGTGATGGCGCTTCTGACCAGAGACTGGCAGTGTATCTATTCAGTTCACTTGGAAGGGATGCAAGTCGGTTACTTTGATGTTACTGACTCAATTGCACTCACTTTCCCTAAAATCGTCACTTTCGAGTACACGGTATCCTGTTTCAAAGACAGCGTTGACAAACTTGTCAGTTCTGTACTGGTCGATATTTTATCACATATGTACCAACTGCTCATTTTATATGAAACACAGGTCCACACTACGAATTCTCTGCAAATGTTGCATCAGAATGTTTTGTAGATGAGTCTCAAATATAAGATCTTTTGCTTCAATGCCAAGATGCGCGTTAGCATTTTCGGCAGGGACCATGTTTTTATTCAGATTAGCATCGGAGGCATTCACTCTGTCCATCGTACTGTAATGCTGTAAGCTCGTCGTCTGTTGCAAAAAAATATCCAGTGAGAAGTAAATCGAGCACCTAGGAGGAAACCGTGCTCGGAGTTGTCCACTTAAGCAAGATCACGGTAAAGCTTTGACTATTGACTTCCTCGTTAATGCTGGAGGTGCCTCCGAAATTAAATGGGACAGTCATTCAGAAGACTTGATCAGGCGAAGTTTGTTGGTGTTATCATAATTTGTGACCTCACTGAGAACAGTGAAAATGTGCCCAGGTGTACACTGGGCGAAGGTTAATTGAGATAGCTCAAGTTGACTACTTGCTGGCTTAAGAGAATCACGAAATGCGGTATTTTAATAAACGCTGCATATCACTGGTTTGCAAACCGTCCTGTTCAGCCGAAGCGTTGGGAAAGCAAACTTAGGCAACTGAAGCAACACACATTTGCTCGCAAACCCTTTTTCCTTTCAATGACGCGAATTATGTTCAATTATGCACATCACAAGATGTTAAATTTTAGCATGTCTGCTGTAACTAATGAGATAAGTACTTATGTACACTCGTCGCTTAGATGAATCACATTAGGTTGTCATAAGTTCTACGCAGCAAATTATTGCAGCTTTATTCTAAAAACTGTAACTACCATAGAAGTATGAATTTGTAAAACAATATGTCAATTATGAATGAGACTCTTACAGTTAACCGTGCAAAGTCTTGGTGGCAGTGGATTTGAAAGTGCTGTCCAGTTGATCAGACTGAGTGAACACTCTAACTGTCCCCGTGAATACTGCCCAACAACTGTTTGCTGAAAGCTCTCTATTGATCACACTTTGACGGCAAATTCAGCCGGATGTTTTCGGCTGCAAATATCACTACCCAGAAATTTATTTATACGCATTTCAAGTGGTTCATCTTTTGATGTAGCCTATGCGATTGGTGTCGGAAACAATTAATCACATTCTGTATAGTAATGTAGGTCAGGGGATGCGACGGCTGACCCGACATTATGCAGACTAATAAAACCTTTTCCGATATATCGATTGTACGTGTAGATTTGGCGTAGAAGAGACAGCTTTTCCGGAAAAGAAAGTGAACCGAATGTGACGAATAACGTTGTGGTCTCACACCGGATTGTACATACAGATGAATATCTGTAATAAAGCTTTATCAACCTGTTTGAATATTTACCTTACATTTGAGGTGTACCAGTGTTGTAACTTGGTATGCGGCCTACGTGCGCGTAAAACAGACAACGGAATAGCGGTTAGTGGAACGGTAGATAACGGAACGACATTCAACGGTTCTGAACGATGGACTAAGAAATATGTAAGATTAATACGAATCTTCCCGGCCAACCCAACCACCTGAGGCTAACGAATGAACACAGAGAAAAGACTGGCCTCCAAACAGAGCCACTTCATGTCACTCAATCCGAAGACAAGACGGTCACAAACTAAACCACCTTTAAAGGGTTTGTGACCAATGAGAAAACAAGGACAGAAGTGGACCAGACAAAGATCCAGACAGTACCCTGACATCCCAATTAAAAGTACGTGCGTGTGTGCGGGACGCCAGACATTGGCACAAAGGATGAGAACACACGTGATGGGTGAAGTGGCACATGCCCGTGCCGACTATGAAGGTCACTACAATCAGTAGTGGGTTAGGCCACTGCAATGGCAAATAAAACGGTATTTTCGGGGAATTGTGCTCTTCCCCGACAACCAGCAAACTGAACACAGAAGTGAAATCTGAATGAAAATTTTCAAACAAACAAATTTTCGTTATATAGCATAAAAATGACCCGGAGAACAAAAATGTTCAAAAAAAAACTGAATGAGCTGCTTTGAGCTTCCAGCGTCTGTTGACTTACTTTTAATTTAACTCAAGGATATGATAATTAGGATCTTTTCAAAGATGTGGGTATGTACATGCAAGGTTTTACATAAGCTAATACAATGCATATATCATGAGAGGAATTCATTAAGCGTTGACCCAGCAATTTTTGACGGAGTTGTACTTGATAATGGTATATCAATGACTTGCTGAGCACATCGTTCAAATCACCTTATATTTCGATTACAGACGGATGCATGGAAGCTGGTTTGTTATGACCGTCATCAGCTTGATTCTAGCCAGCTTG
Source organism: Paragonimus heterotremus (assembly GCA_013368495.1). Taxonomy (NCBI): domain Eukaryota; kingdom Metazoa; phylum Platyhelminthes; class Trematoda; order Plagiorchiida; family Troglotrematidae; genus Paragonimus; species Paragonimus heterotremus. The sequence goes on along the minus strand of LUCH01001941.1, from coordinate 34,041 downwards.
CACCTTTCTCGCACCATTTCAATATTCCTCAACATAACGTTCATATTTAACATCTGTTGCAGTACCTGACACAGGGTGAGCAATTGACTATCATTCAACATATCTCGACTTCGTTTATTCGACTTTTTCAAGTTCTTCCTACAGGCAAGCCACCGGTTAAGCAACTGATGTCTCAACTCATCACATCAAACGTAATGTATAAATATAAATGTGGATGCTGAGCATTCTGTGTTGACACAGCTCAGTGCCAGCCTGGAACCAAAATGGGCTCAACCAATGGTCACGCAATCAGGCAACTTGGCAGAAAACTCTCTGAAGGAGCCAGCGTCATCGATTGCCAAGCATCATTCGATGATGCAACATGTGATTGACTCACCAAAGTTATTCCGTGTTCTGCTCTCGACCCGAAACAAAAGTTTGCTGTGATATGTCGAAACCATTACGAGCAGACACCGTCATTCCATTTTATGCGTACAAAAAGAGCTGTTTATGACGTTGATGCTGCTCTGATAGTAACTGAACTGGTTCTATACTTGGACCTTTTATCGTTGAGTGTGGCTTCGAATTTTATATATTTTAACTCATCTACAATAAACACCAGTAAAGATGTCACGAAATCTGCTGCAGCATAAATCGCCTCATTTCAATCTTTCGTCTGCTCTATTCGAATTTGCAGCGGAGAGTGACTGTTTCAGAAGTCTACGCTGACCAGATAGATGTCATTGTTGGTAGAGAATAACAATTACTTAACTCATCAAAACATTTCAGGCGTAAGTAACCAACATACAGTGAGATCGTAATCAACTTTGTGACCTCGACGAATTCAGACAGAATTTCGGCTTTCGTCGTTGCAGTAAAACAGTGTGTATCTATTGGTACAGTATCTTCCCTGCAATGTTCACGCGTTTGCTTTCCATTGGGGAAATATGATGGTAACCCGTAGACACAATTGTGTGACTTCAATGTTTGCACAAAACGTGGTTTGAAAGACTTGTCTGTAAATTGAGAGTAAATAGCCTGGAGTTCCGTTACAAACATGAACTGTCAACCGGTCCATTCAGCTGGGACTATCCTGTCTGAATCTGCAAAATTAAACGACAATAATCTTTTGCGGCATTTATAGGTACCGGCAACAATTTTTTGGTGAAATAATTCGTGAAGTGCAAGTTATGGGCGAGGATTTCTGGTGCTCGTCAATAACACTCCAAATTTGATCTTAGTATGATTGTCTCTATATCCAAAATCACGTACAATTAACACAAAATAAACTTTTACGGTTTTTTCTGTAACTTATCGTAGTCGTGGTTGACACCAATCTAGAAAATTCTCTAGTTTGGTATAGCTAACAATCTCTGTAAAAGTGGAAAAGCTGCAACATATAGCTGCAGAATTCTCGTTTATTCAGATGTGACGCCTGTTTTATGATTAATGGCTTGGGGCAATAACTGCTAGTGTTGCTACGAATGCGACACTAATCCACCAGGTCGTGCAGACAGCCAATCGTTTCTGTCTATCAGCCTAACGCGGCATATTATAACCCTAGTGACGGAACTAACAATGAATTATGTCCAAATGACATTATAACAGTATGGCATAATCACAGCTGTCATTCGTACCATGGTCAAAAAGGGGCATTAGATTGTTAACTGCAAGACACAGTAAGCTATACTACAGAAACCTTTTGTTAGTTCGGAAATTCCCATTGGGTCACAGAGCAAGAAGTGTAGCAAACATATGTTTTGGATAAAATCTCATCAGGCTGTTACTGTGATAAAGGATATGATGCCGATTGAGTGTTAACTGTCTACAAAGCTACTATGAAACTCATCTGTGGCTGTCAGTATCAACAGCAGACGTATGCTGTAGGTATATAAATCCACTATTTAAAATTGGACAACGGTTAAAACTATATACACCAAGTTACCTCACAAATCCTTTTGATAAATAAGACAGAACAGCAAAGACTCGTCCCACGTGACGCAGGCTAAATGAAGACAAGCATATTGCACAATGACCTCGAGACTAGTGAAACAAAGGTACTGGTGGGTATGTTTAGTCAAACAGCAAAATATAGGGGGAATTATGTACACAGCAGTTAACTACATAAACCAAAGCATAAGAAACAACTGGCGAGAAGTTCCCCAATAACTGGAAGCTCGCGCGGTACATCGTACACATCAGTTGATGTTAATTCCCATACTGATCAGTGTCAAGTTGTTCATTTAATTATACGCAAACATTCTTAGTGTAGATTTCGTGGATATCCCCACACTTTAAAAAAGAAATTCAACTACACTTTATAATTGATCAATTAGTTCTGTGTTATAGTCAACCTTCACGAACTCGTCTTAACAAACCGTCCCAAATCGAAAGTACAGTCCCTTAGATTTGGTTATTGAAGAAAAACGTTACAGGATCGTTAGGCTGCGCGCAACACAGTGTTAGATCGAAACGTTGTTGTACGATTCAGTGTTAGCAGAATAATTCCTTATTTATAAAACGCGGGTTCCGTGTTTTTCCATGTGGACAGTTATGAACACTGGTATACAGTTGATTGCCGAGCTCTGACGCCAAAAACCCACCTCGACCCCGTCAAAACCACCACGGTACTTGATGATTTCGGAGTCGTCTTGATTAATGGTTGTTCTTCGGGTTGACAGTTTGCCAATGGACACTCTTAGTAAATTGGGCATCAAAATGTGATAATTCTAATGCGCCTGGTGTGAAATCAGTGGGGCAGTGGGCCACACGGTTGCTTTATGAAAGTGTGGTCGGAGTTCCAGTCCCGGCAACGGCATGGATATGGGCTACTGATGGGCTCTAGCAACAGCGAAACTTGAAAGGGACTGCCTGGAAAGTTCATTTGAAGGCGAACGTTGCAATCAAACTCAGATAATGCTCAACTTGAAATTAACAAAATTCATCAGTGGTCATACGGAGGTTTCAGTGGCATTATAGGAACCACTTTCCTCTCCGAATAAGGACCAGTTGAACAGACAAAACGTGGCGCCAATCCTTCTATTAATCTTGTTACTCTGAGACGTGTAAACGATGCAGTTATCTTTAATGCTTAAGGTTATACCAGTGGCATTCTTAGTAGCAGAGTTTGTGTTAATCCTTAGAAAGAAACAGAGATTCAGCTCAGAGCTAACGACTGGGCGGTAGTGGCTTCAGTGGTGAAGATGCAGAGTGCATGCAAAATAACGACAGACCCTCCACATTGCCAAATGCTTTAAGCAAAACAGAAAAGCAGAACAGAAAAAAAATGCAATTAAGTGCTATCTGACTTAGCTAAAAAAAAGATGGAATTTACTAAATATGTGATGGTTTCATACCAGTGGTTAGGTTGCGATTACGAGATCACGCCAGCTGCAAATAAAACAGCTCTTATGGATCCATTATTGGCTGATGGCAATATCGACGACGTGTACGAATTATGTGGTCTGGCGGGGTTTTCACGTTTGACCGTGCACAAATGTTTGACAACTATACCTGACCTTGTTACTTACTCACTCTTGAGCATATTGCTAGTCAGTCTTAATATTTTGTTACCCGTTATCCATTTTTACTTTACGAGTGAAAATAAACCAAAATGCTGCCATGATTATTCGAAACCGTTCTACGTTTCGACGTTTTAGCAATTTTCATTTACTGACAAAGCAGTTAACAAAGAAGATATCGAATTTATCAAAAATTAAAGGGGAATGTCAGAAAACGTCGCGCAGAGTGAAGGATCTCATTTCGAAGACAACCTTGACTAAATGCATTTAGCCATGGTTATAAGAAGAAACATCCGTTTCTTCCTCATTAACGTGCTTGAACTGAACGGTATTATTCATCTCCGTGAATATTTCAGCTTGGGTGTGAACATATTACAGGAAACCTGACTGTATGAGAATATCGAGGTCAGAATTGTCCGAATCTGGGATTTCACTTGTTATCGTATGAATCGTCCCGTATGTTGGAGAGTGCGTGGTGGATGTGCTATTACTTACATCAGTGACTGATGGTGTGAGCCCCTACACTTTCTGTCCACTTACTCAAGCATTTATATAAGCCAGTTAATTACTGACTTCAAACCCAGATTTTTAAATGGTTTCTGTTCATTTGGGGCTTAATCCACAGTGTAACCTTTACTTATCCCCCGGCTGTCCTGTTACTGAGATAGGGAATTTGAATAACGAAATCAGATGACCGGTTTTGCAAGAGGGTGGAACCACTCCGTGTGTTCTTATCATCTGCTGCATACAACAGCGATGAACATCAAAAATATTTAAACGAATTAAGGTCATGCAACAAGTCAGTGTATACACTAGTCTGTCACTGGTCAAAACCATGGCAGACGGAGGTTCAAGGTCAATAGCTTTTGCACACAAGAGGACTGGCTTGCTAAGCATGACAAGTAGCTCCTCGAGTGACTTAAGGATGACAGGGTTGTGCAGAATTATCAACGCACGGAAAGAGTTTGTTAGGTCGGTAACGATATTTCACTAACACTTCCGGACGTCCTCAGCATGTCTTAGGGTGTTATTTGTGGTGATTCCTTCGGATTAGTAACACCTTCCTAACTGCCCTCGGCCCGCACAACACTGTGATCTTTCCAACACATCTGGACCCACATCTAGCTTTAGACCTTCTTTATAGAACGCAGTCATTCGCAGTCCACAGGTGCGCACCAGTCGGTGCATCCGACCACTTGATTGTGAAGCTCTCTCCCACGATTCACGTTGAGACACGCTACGAACTCATTTTGCGTTCTGGACATCGCAGAATCAGACGTCCTCAGTCTCATTCCAATACCTACCATGGACATAAGGAAATGATATCCTCAATTAACTTGAGCTTGTTTGTTTACGACGACCTGTCCATTTACTGTGACAAGTTGGCGAGCCACCCACATTTCTGCTTTTATATTTGTTGCCCTTAAGGAACAGCTCTGATTTATGTGCACATATTTTCCTATGCGAGCATCAAAAGATCTCGAAGGGAAAAAGGAAAGGCTTATAAACCAAACGAGTATCCATCTGTCAAACGCATTTCCAATTCTACCAGATGTGAAACAAATCGTTTGAATTCTGTGTACGCTGACATAATTTTGGGTAACAAAATTGCCTGGAGATCTAACTGCTCGTGACAGTGTTGAGCGAATTAAACACCTCATCCATGAAACTGTTTGCTGTCGTCAAAGTGCTCAGCTGTTACTTTAGCAAAACAACGAGCAGCCCCCGTTGCTCCGACAGAGCTTTGCCTTCTCTTGGTTCTTCCGCTCCAGCGTGATGTCTTATCATTGATGGCTATTAAGCAATGTACGGAAGTTTTATGCCAACCACTAGGTGAGATATTCACTCAGTGTTTCAGATAGTACAAGAATGCTGACTGTCAGAGGATGGCGTGCGTAACAAAAATTCCTAGAACAGAAACGGCTAAATTTTGTCCAATTTTCTGTACATATTAAAACCTTCAAAAACGATACAATTTACATCAAGTTACATGTTATCTGACAATTCAATGGTTGTCATTCTCAATATCAAACGCTTGACAAGATAATGTCATATAAACGGTTAGCAAGAAGGTGCTCGTAAAAATTGGATTCACTATGATACTAATTGAATAAATATGTAGGACAATTACGTCTTTAACTTCGAATATGAAGATCCTCAGAAATCGAAAACAGGATGTGTTCGTGCAACGAATCGGACAATTAGGCTTCACTTAAACATGGAAGAGAGGGTAAAGTCATTTTTGTAGGGCTCACGCTTGCTCCATGTCCTCGCCGACAACCAGTAATGCTCGAACCCACTGTATGCATGAGTTGGAGCGACCGGTCCAGCGTGTGCTGGACATAATGCGGACTGCGCGATAGAACGGCCAATCCTGATGATGATTAACGTGCAACGTGTATTGTAAGATCTGCTATGTGAAAGATTGATCAGTATCAGGTAACTCTGCCGTGGTGCTGTTGCCTTGCACGTGTGGATATCTGAATCCGATTGTCCAGTCACCGGATTCTGTTTGACGGGAATCTAGAAACGGGTGAATCTGACAACAGCTACATCTAATTTCCCTTTGTCGGACACAGTGTAAATTGTATCGAAGATTATTGGACATTAGCGTAGTATACAACCAAGCACTGAAAAGTGAATGTCATTATCTGCTGATTTTAAAATCCACAGACTAAGTCACGGGGGACTTTCACATGGGATTAACACGTGCCGCAGCACCACTGCTGTGTGAAATGAGTACTCGCCCTATTTTTTTTGATACCTGACGTTTTGTAGGTCTGTTTTGTAAAGAAGGTGCTATGACAACCGTAAGTGTTGTGACCTCCACCAAGTTTGCTATCTCCCGGTGGGTCGGTCGTGACCTCCCTTATTTAATTAGCCTACATATACTCCGAAAACAACTTTTCAGACGATTGCTTCGTGAACAGAAGAGATCATACATTACGGTCAGGATTTTTCATGGGCTCTGTTAATCACAGCGGTTCCAGGCTCAGAATTGTACACATCAGTCGGCTAAATCCAGGTGTGGCGGGAAAACCGGGCTGATTAATGGCACTGAACTAGAAGTAACTGAGGAGTGCAATATTCCACCAAGGGGATAATAAACAGAAGCAACGAGGCTTTTGTCCCTGACAGAGAGGATAGGAAAATAACGTGAATTGTGTTGTCGTTCTATTTTTCCATGAATGTTTTATTGTGCTTACTTCCAAATCCTCGAACTCGCCGGCTACCAACATCCGTACAACGAACAGACGAAGATGAATACCCACAGTCGAAAGTTACGGACTTATGAGTGTGGTATCATTTCGGATCCTTGACTTATTCTGGACGTTGTGAAATTGTACACATACAACATAAAACCTGATGTGGTGCCTCCTTCGCAATCTGTATCTTATTGGTTTACAGTCTTGCGGACTTTTTTCTCGTGTGTAAGCGAAATCTTGTGTTGTAATTTGTGAACATTAAATATTGGACATGTTTTTTCACCCACGATTTGTTGTTATGGAGTATGACAAAACCAATTCACACCGACCACCAGTAGATCAAACTAGATGCTGTGCCAGCTCAAGGGGACAGCTGCATTGCAGGAATCAAAGATTCCTGTTCATTTTGCAAGGTCTGGATTTGGTTACACCTTAAGTGCTACAGGCGGTAAGGAACCTCAATCTGGTGAAGAGTAAGCGAGTTGTAGAAGTGATACAATGCAGATAATTCTTGGACCAAAAAATGGATTAACTCAGAAGGTCGAATGTGTTCGACCATGTTTTACTCAAAAGAGAGTCAAGAGAGGTGAACTGACTGGAGATTTCAAGTCCTCAAAAGGGTTCTCCAACTCAGATAAGCACATGCTGACGCCTGGTGGAAATTCAACTATTTGAGGAAGTCAAATAGAACTTGCTAAGAAGATAGCCTAAACAGATATTCTTGTCTAGTCTCCCTCAGGTTGGGTAGTCAGTTCCTGAAATGAATTACCTCGCAGTTAATACAGATCAGTACACTAGGCAAGGATGGTGTGGAACTTTTCAACCCCCTCCAGTTGTGTAACTATTTATGTTGTCGACTGACAATTTGCCTCGCCATTTATGTTGTTGACGTTTGTGGAAACATGCACAGCATACAGAATAAAAAGGCAACGATTAACCATGGACCCACTCATCCAGGTTGGTAATGAAAACGCAGAATGAAACAAAGATAAATGACAAAGTTTGTCTAAAATTCTGGTGAGATCTGAGCACACGAGGTCAACTTTGAAGATCTGATAGATGAAGTTTGCTCAATCATCCATCGATAGCCCAAGAATGGTCATCAAAGGGCACCTTATTAATGATATATGCTGTTCAACACGGAGTAAATCATTTTATTCTATGCACAGCAATTCGTTAGCAAGGGCATTGCTCTCTGCACTATTGTAAACAAGAAGAACAATCACAAACTTCTAGTAATAAAAACATTTTCCCTCCTTAAAGCCCACACCGAAAATATGGGAAATAAAGATCCTTTCTAAGTTTTGAAAACTGACGAATGAATATCCATCACCTTTGAAAGTTGGTGGATGTTGAACAACTCGAGTGTTTCAGAAATGGAGGCCAACGTGGGGGACAGGATGGGGGTTGAAAAAGTAGCAGAGAAAACTGAGATCCACAACAAGAAGGAAAGGAGACACCAACAAAGCTGGAATATAATGGAAAGCGTAAGTTTACACTGAGGTTATGCTGTCGTTTGTGATGCTCTTATTGCAATTTTGACGAGAGAAGACACCGTAAGTACTGAACATCAGCGAACTTGCGGTGACGTCACCTTTGACGTCCTCAATATTCTAAATTCTCTACATATCGTTTATTTTGAAGAGCAATATACACAGCTTCGTTCAAGAGAAGAACAAACGGTGACACCAAAAATAAGCAACAGATATGTGAAAGG
>LUCH01001941.1:0-22473 GCA_013368495.1 Paragonimus heterotremus | reverse complement strand
AGAGTGGTTGGCCCTATCTGGAGTTGCTGAACTCTTAGCCAGTCAAGGTTTGCACCGAGACCGCCCAGTCGGCACCATGAGGGTTATCTTTTTACTACCACCGTATCCATTCATGCTGTTTATGAACATGGATCGATTATGGACCACTTACCTCAAAGTCAGTGCATCGGTACAGGTACTGTAGTTTCCATTATTGCTGTACACAAATCTGAGTCATCTACAGTGTTGTATGCCATATCCTCTAATGCAAAAATGTTTCAATCTTTACTACTGCGACCGGTACCCAATCAGTTCGGCGAGTGCTTGAATTATCAACGTCGATGGGTTTCCTAGCGTATTTGTCTTCTCTAGCGGTTGGCGTGAGGTTGCCTTAAGGTAAGCTGGAATCCGAAATGTTGAGTACAGAACCCATCAAGTGTCTGGTGAGTTCCTGGTCAGCTAAGCAACAGATTCGAATTCCCAGGTCGGACAGGGAATTTTAACTGCACTTTTTCAAATTTCAAACGTTTCAGAAAACTAACAATAAGATATTAGAAACAAACGCAGATATACAATTCATGAATTTTGCTAAGCGACTGAAAAAAGATTCATTTGAACACGCCGATGTATAACAAACAAGTAGCGATAAGTCAAAAGGACGCAAGTCAAACGAAATTTTCAGCTTAACAAATTCAGGTTGTAGAAATTCAAGATAGATCAACGAGAGTGGGTGGCATTAAATTTTTGGAATATACGGGAATGAACGTTCTTGAGAAAAACATCTAATCATGCGTAACCGGAACCATCGAGTCACTCTTTACACTTGAGGCATACGGTCATCACAACAGAGGGTTAGAACGCAGGAATACGGAGTAGAAATCAAACGGAAGAATAAAGCAGAGAACGTGGTCAGCAACCTTCCATTATGCACACAATAGTGATAATCTACTCAACATTCGGAGTCACCGGCCCTTGAAACCGGTATGCTTTTTCAGAACGTAGGCAACTGCGTATTGATTTTGCAGTATGATTGTGACCCCTTGCTTCTGAATGCTACTTGTTACTGACATGGCCACTGCCAGCTCCTTCAAACAGGCACACTGATCATACATGTCCCCTGAATATGCAACTGCTCTTCTTCAAGTACACCTACGGATGTGACTGTTGGAACCCTTCCACACACTAGGTGCACATCAGACATTCACTTGGCTATCTGAGACCTCTTCCAAACGAATGACACAACACGTTGTTATTTCTCACGTGGCTTTCCGTTTCATTCTAATGTTTGATAACCATGCCTGTAATTATACCATGGACACCTTGAGATAACTCAGCCGAGTCTTTTTCATCAAAAAACGAAAAGTCAATTAAAGTGACTAGTTTTAATCGCACCGCCGTACCCCGTTGGCGTCTGGGGAGTCTTGTATAGTAATCTCTGGATACGTCTTGGTCCAGATGGGCGAAAGAATTACACAGTCCCAGTACAAGTTCTCAAACAAGATCTAATTTATGCAGTGTCTCAATATTGCATGGCCGATCAGTTACCTTGGGAATAAATTAGTCCGTGCATCACGGTGTAGGTTGCGCCAGCATTAGTGGCATTGCTTCCCGCCAGCGTTTATCGCACCAAGTACCGCTTTCATTTGACCTCATGATATTGCAGCTGCCGAGACAGCCTGACGGAGAGTCAAAAGTGCTAGGGTTTTCCCGGAGTTCTTGGGTCATTCGACCACATTTGGGTGATTGAATACAGCAGACAAGAAACCGACATTAAATGACTTATGCTCGAGCAGATTTCGCGGCATCTCTATTGGTGTTTACTGCAGACGAGCTAAAATGTACAGAATTCCAAACCACAAACCAATCGCAAAAGGTAAAAACTCAACAAGAACAACGTGCAAAGTAATTCGCAATCCATAGTCCTCAAAAAGACAGTAGTTTTACAACTGCCGTTCAAGAGAGACAATTTGTATCGAACAGCTGAACAACGCCTAAGGTCAGTTGTTGTCCGCATGTTCTTAGTCACGAAACCATTGATCGTGTAAAGATCGGTTCGAATTCCCAAGCCCCCGTAGAGTTGCAGAGGAACCTGCTCGAGCATAAATCGTGTAATGTTAGTCTTTTGTCTACCCTATTCAGGTTTTCAATGGGAAATGGTTTTGTCAAATTTCTGCGGCGACGCCTCCCGAACGTTTGTGTGTGTCGAGAACGAGCGCTAACGTTTCCTTGACAAACTGATTCTGCTGAAATTAAGTCGGACGGGCCGTATCACAGTAGACAGTCTTGAACACAATCAGGAAATAGCTGAAATAGATAGAAATTATAACTAACTGGTACGGACACCAAAATTATGTCATTCTGTTCAAAGGGTAATATATTGTCATAAGTGGATTTAAGCTAGTTCGCTGGAAATCTCATGAGCTCAGCAGCCAATACCACGGCTGTCAGTTGTAACACAAGGATTTTAAAGATATAACCTGATACTCGCTGATCAAAATTCAACCAGATTTATCATAAGCAGCCAATCCCCGTAGCTCGTCCCAAAGTGTCAAAAAACATTTGATTCCGAGTGTGCTGATGTCTTCCGGTGGGGTTTAATGCAACATGGCCTGACAACAGTCTACCTCCTGTGCACTGTGTGAACACCTCTCTCGGCGTCCTTGATACAGTTGGCTTAATGATGTATCCCATTTAATATTCCGGTTGCGTGTACACCGAAGCGGTTTTCAGTGATGCAGAATAAAAGAAACAATGGGCCATAGGGTGTCGCAACTTGACGCAATACCGTCCAACAGACATGAATGACGTCTTGAGTAAGGACACGAAATTTGATATGGCCTTAGACGTGTAATGCTCTAGATTGTTTGTAATTTTAAGAAAATATTCGGTTCAAGTTAACTCCCCTAGACAAATGTATGTCGTATTCCGAACGAACCTCAATCTGAACTGGCTAGCGGTTTGACGCGTATGTTTATAGTGCAGAAATTTTCGGTGTTATTCGATAAGTTCAAGCCGTTTCCCTGCTCCATTCTTAGTTCGTGAGCTCGTGCTGTTCGGTTCTACCATGGTGGTGTGTTACAACCTTTGACCCGACAGAACAAGTAACCTTTTCAATCAAATTTGAATGACTCGCTTAGATTCCCATCCGGTTGTCATCCCTCCTTATCCAAGGATGACTAGAAGTTCATTTTCTATACCAAGTCATTCACCGCCATCTTTAAATGGCTGAGAAAAAATCACGCGGCGGTTCCGAATTTATAATCTTTAAGATTAATTCTGTAATCTCCTGATTGCCCTTATCCAGAGAGGCTTTAACGTTAAGGTTACCAACATCCGTTTGTTCTTTAGTGATCACTGGGTCTAGTACGGGCGGTGATTCGCTGAGAGTGTGAACCGATGTGCATGTCCCAAGAGAGTTTTAGAGTGAATCAGCTCGGGTCAAACCCCTCAAGAAAAAATTCCTGGGCGCACTTACCTTGTTACGGTTAACTTCGTGCATATCAAAGCCACCAACGGAAGTAATTTTATTAGGATGAATATCCAGCTTTTCGTGGAATTCAACTGATTGTACGCTCTCCGGTCCTGAAACCGAAAGGCATATATTTACTACGTAATGAAGATTCCGAATTTTTAGGGGGGTTTGATCATTCGAATAGACAAAAGAACGATGTCTGTGTAGTGTCAAATAATGTAGCCTAGTAATCGTGACTTCCTCTGCACTAACACGACAGAGTCTGGTAATTAACCAGCTTCCAGCGAGAAAGCAGCAATAGCACTATTTCGGTCGAGGCAAGGTTGTCCTTCATCACCACACTATTACTAATCGATACAGTTTACTTAACCAAAGAACAGGTAGACAGTGACCAAGATGAACTGTTTTCTGGTGAGCAGTAGGGGATTTGGTTTATTTCAAATTGAACATCACCCACAATTGATCGCAGCTGTCGCATTCCCATAAACTCTCCAGTCGGCCCCTTTCGAAAAGAAGCACTAGACTCGAGTTTCGCTCTCATTAGAGCGTGAGGTCAATGGCGCAGTGGTAAACACGGTTGCCTGCTCATGAACAGCGTGTCCGTGGTTCAAATGGTGGCAGTGGCGATGATATGCACTACTGACGAGCTCTAATGAGTGCGAAACTCGAGTCTAGTGCTTCTTTTCGAAAGGGGCCGACTGGAAAGTCTATGGGAATGCGACAGCTGCGATCAATTGTGGGTGATGTTCAATATGAATTGTTTTGCCAAAGAACGCGCAAGTTTGTTACAAAACCAAATCCTTAAGTATAAGTCACAGAATCCGTGCAACTATCTGAAGTGATACAAAACGACAAATTTGTTCAATGTGCAATATACTGGACACAAGCAGCACGCAATCCATGGTGCTCTGATAAGGCAGCTAAAAAACTGATCATTGAGTAACAACGACTCTAACGGATATCTGCTAATACTGCTGCTGGATTAGAAGACGATTACTTCCATCGACTATAAGTCATTTCCTGTCTGCATAATAGCAAAAGTGCTTCTGTGATAACGAACTCGCAATTTTGGTGTTTGGCCTGAGTCATGTCTCGATAACTTTTACTAGAACAGAACCTCTCGTAGTACCGTAGAGCCCATCCTATTTGCTTTCAATAATACATGCATTCATAATAGTTAGCAAGACTTAGTAACCGACAACACGACACCGCGGTAGTAGAAGCATGAGGCTCGTAGCACCATCCAAAGACACAGAACACTTGTTAACACACCATATCCTATTAGTTTTATTGCAGTATGCAGACGGTCAAACAATCCATGTAGATTGTCGAGGTCACTCGTGGCCATTCAGAGACCTGCCAAAGAAAAGAATTCGTCTGGCCCTTTATATCCACCACTAGCCACACGCGTCAATGATCTTTTCACCTCTGAAACATATGAGCTCGTGCTTATCAAAAACGGCTCTACCGTTTTTTCTTCAAAACATCCATCCTCCCTCATAGGCAAAGCTCCATTTATACTTCCTGGCTTCGGCTAAAATATCGCGATTTTTTTCCAATATGCAAATCCGAATTCAGGCAGACGTCTGCGACAGAATGACGCTGACTCACGAATCATTTATGCGGCAATTTTAGTCCTTTCCTATATGCACGGCTGAATTACAGATAATATATCAACCTTTATCTCAGGTGATTCGCTGAATCTCGTTATCGACCTACCATGTGACGCTGACCTTTGACTGTGTTTTAGTACGTTGTATCAGGTTGCAAAACCATCTGGGGATACAACAGTTTCTCCACAGCAGCATTCAGGATGGCCTGAGCTGCGGCTATTGATCTGTCCCTATGCGGTAAGTTTTTAAATTCTATCAACATTGTGTCAACATGTAGAATTCTTCCAGATGTGAGCACTCTGCCATTTTACAAGCCGTTCAAGCACATTAGACATCAATATGTACTGAGATTTTGATCACCTTGAGCATGTTACTCAAATGTGAATACAGTGTTCATTGCGATCGTGCTTTAAGAAGGGGCTCTAGAATCCTTTCATCGCAGCATCCTCATTCCCTTCTAAGATTGGCTTAATGTTTTCTCTGTAGGCTAGAAGTATTTCACGGCAGACTATCTTTGAGCAAAACGAAGAAGAAAAGCAATCACAGAATTTAAAACAAAACTTATTTAAAAATTTCCCAGGATTATTGGGCGATCAACAAAAAACGTAAAGCAAACAGATACGTGTCAACAGTAAAAATCCGCCGTAAGTGCACTACTCAACTATTTAAAACTGAACGAGTAGTAGAAAATAAAACTTCACAATTCTCCTCGATACATCAAACATAGCAGCTACTGTACACGGTGTGTGGTCGTGTATTGTTATCCCCCAATTGTTTTCGTAGTTCCCTTGAGCCAGCAGAAATTTTGGAGATCAATTCAGTAAGTCCACAGATGATGTACTCGGTCGACATAGACTCTTTAGTTGCTAATGCACTGCTGCGTAAACTGTGGAATTTTTGTGTGGTTTTACTTGTGGTCAAAATGTGAATTCAATTATTCCACTAGATCTTCTCAAGTAGCTATGGGTAGCTCACTGGGCCCTATACTGGTGGATGTGTTTTTGGGAATGCTTGGAAGGCAATTTCGATAAAGTCTTTTGGAGATTCTACATTACAAACATTATGTGGACGACATTTAAGTTTTATTGATAACTGTGTCTTCACATCATTTTATAAATATCTGAACCCCGTCCATCCAAAACTCTTTGTTTATTGTGAGGTGGAGATTAACACTTGTTTGCCGTTTTCACACATTCTTATAACCAGACGTTAAGACGGTATACTACAACGACCTGTTTATCGTAAGTCAACTTGGAGTGGACACTACTGCTTATAGACGAGGACTAGTCAAAACGTTATTTCACAGAGCCAGAGTGATTTGCACTGCTGATCGATCGGAGAAAGAAGAGTTTATTTAAAAAACGCTGGCGAATAAAGACTATCCTGGAAAGTTTGCGAATTTCTACAGTAAGAAGAAAGAACCAAAAGTTATAAGCTGCAGTGCGTAGAAAAAGAGCGTATTTCTGCAAATCCAATTCAAGAGTGACCACCTGACCAACAATATTAACCACACATTGATGTCGGTATTGCAACACACCAACACAGCTGACAACTGCGCGTTCTACTAAGCACTAGTGGTTTGGCTATTCATAGCGGTGGTACACACTCAACCAATCTGTCTGTCTCCCACTTAATATACCAGTTCAGTTGCTGTTGCAATGACGTCTGCATATAGGCAGGACAGATCGGTTTTTGTGTCAATGTATGGCGGAGCACACTCCCAAGTGGTTATCAACGGCAATCTCAAAAAACGACCTACTGACTGTAACAATCTCGAAGACCCCGACTTCATCGATCGTCTATCACATCTTAGCAAACGGTCACCTAGTTGATCTTGTTAAATCGCTCAAGATATTGTTAAATAATCGCAACGTCAAACTGTTAGCGATTACTGGGACGATGATAATCCAACAATGTCGGTCAGTTTTATTTGCAGAGAAGGCACTGGTACAATAAATAATTTTGCCGTGGAATTGACCGCACTATTAGGGCAAGAAGGGTTAGACCTATATGGTTGGTTTCGTTCAACTGTTGCTGCTGTGCGCATTCTGTATAAAATTTGCTAGTTTTACGTTGGCGACTGATGAGAGTAAATCGAAATGTTAACATCGCGCAATATATGTCTCTTGTGTGTTTTGACAAAGTGTATTAAAGGAACTCAGTGTTTTGAATGAATATTCTAATTGTAGCGTGATATATGATGAACATATATGTTTGACGGCTTTCAGTCGTTCCGTGTGTATTCTATTGCAGTGAAGATGAGCGATCGTATTATACTATTCATACCGCGGCTATTCAGTAGTAGGTGCAGAGCATATATTTTGACATCGTACAAGCCACAGGAAGGATGCAGAAAGGATCATCAAAGTGCAGCAAAGCCCATAATGGTCCCTGCTACCTAATGTAACTGAGCATTGATGTCTGTGGCAGTCGAGCCGGTCTGAGGCCGAATACCGCGTGCAAATGAGTGGGTTTGTGACTGGTCTGGTTTAAATGCTTAACCCACGTTTTGTTTTGTCGAATAAACTAATCGCGGGGCCACTTCGCGTCGCCTCCATAACCGCCTTCGCCCTACCCTTTAATAGCATCCGCAGGACCGCCAGCTTCGACCGGTCGGTCTTTACTCCGACCGTTTCCGCCACGTCCTCGAAGTCCTCCAGGAAGCTCCGGACGTCCCCATTCTCGAACGGATGCGGCCATGGGATCTTCATCCTCTTATCCTGGTCACGGCACCAAATGTTGTGATCCAAGAACGCGGATGGCACAAGGGTGGTTTATTTGACAAAACAAAACGTGGGTTAAGCATTTAAACCAGACCAGTCACAAACCCACTCATTTGCACGCGGTATTCGGCCTCAGACCGGCTCGACTGCCACAGACATCAATGCTCAGTTACATTAGGTAGCAGGGACCATTATGGGCTTTGCTGCACTTTGATGATCCTTTCTGCATCCTTCCTGTGGCTTGTACGATGTCAAAATATATGCTCTGCACCTACTACTGAATAGCCGCGGTATGAATAGTATAATACGATCGCTCGTCTACACTGAACTAGTGTTATACAACGGGTTGTACTAATCCAAGCACACTAGTCGGGTAGACCGTTATATTCAAAAGCAGACATGTAAAACACTGATGACCGTGTAAAGATTTCCAACTGTACAGATTTACCATTTATATAAAATGTGTGATAGGCTTAGACTTGAGATGGAACGCGATTATCTTGTTTCTACTTACTTATCTTCAACTGATAAGGTTTTCTGTCCTAGTTTGTATTCTACAGATAGGATGACCTTGATTAAAACAAGTCGATATTTTGATTGTGCATTCGCTTGTCTGTCAAACCAGTAACCTGGTTGGTATATATTAAATTTTGTTGCACATAAGTGATAGGAGAGCAGGTGGATATAAAGCGAACACGGTTAATATTTTTGCAGCATTCATATTCATGTGGACTTGTAATAATAAAAGTATAATACAATTTTCGAATTTCAGTTCAAATAGTTCTATCACAATCTACCTCCGAAATTATTTCCAATAATATCAATCTGTATACCAGAAGTGAAATAAGTTTTGTTCCACCGATTATTGTTGTTTTACGACGACATACAGCACCCAGCTACTTAAAAAAAATATCGTTTCTGATCAGTTTGCTTTGATAGTCAGAGTGTTTGCAACCTGATCTCATGAATGTACAAACAAATGACAAATGAGCTGAAGATGGCGCACAGTTTCGTCAGTGTATATAAGCAGAAATGATATAAACTCAAAGTGGATGACGAGTCCCACCTGGATGAGTCCAACAAGGCTATAACAATGACATTTGGAAATATGTTTCTGCCATTACTAGTCATTTATAGAATAGCTGCACCAAGTTAAATATGAATGAAGTCACAGTGATAAGTAAAATGTTAAAATGTGATAATTAGACATTTGAAGTATGGAGAGTGTGAAATTTGTAGCAAGAATATTCGGTGACTGGAAAGCTGACTAGCAAAATACATTTTTCAGCTCCGCATACAATGTGAAAGGAAGTTTTGGGAAAAACGTTTGTGGCTATAAAGTGAATCAAACAAACGTTAATTTTGTTTATACACTGAAAAACTTACACTGTTTCCCATTTGAAAGAGCTCAACGTGTACATATGTTGACCATGTATACCCCGCTTAAATTCGAACAAACAATCAATAGAAAAAACCTATAGAAACTCTCATGATACAATCAAACAAACATCCACAGTTACCCACGACAACCGCACGTCTGGCTTCACGTGTTCCACCTTCAAAAATCTTTCAGACAGACTGGGAACAGACATCGAGAGACGTTCTGACCAGGAGCTACTTCTAATCTGATGACCTTTACTGAGCAAATTTACCAAGTTATAGGTTGTGTTCATTCAACCCACCCTCAAATAACTGGTTCCTATAAATCACAAAAAAAATTGTCAGTTGCATTTTCACTCCGATCACTTGATAAATCGAGTCGATCAGAAGGGTGGCTTAATGTGGAGTCACGGTTTGGCAGTGAAAACCAAAAGACTAAGTTATTTACTGTTTTCGCTCAATGTGTGTTAATAATTGTTCATTGTGTACTTCACATTCTAACCCATGAATGAATATACGGAAAAATACGCTAAATTAAATCCCAGCTAGTTTACTGTAGTTGAGTTGTTAACCCTAATGTCATGTAACGTTGAAAATGAACAAATCACTGCTTGAATTCAGAGGGAATCACACTGAGTGCAGCTGAATAAGCACATGTACATGTTCAGTCACATTTGGTCGTGAGCAATGCTGGTGTCACAGAGCCATCCCCTAATGAGACATTGTAACTGTTTGGTTAAGTCCAATAGATAATCATTTCTCTCGATTTGTTATGCATTGTTTTGCCCACCGACTACCACTGTTGCTCCATGAAGCGTCCATGCATCGTAAATAGTTGTCGAGACGAACGAATGCATAAGGCGAACCAAATTGTTTAATGTCCACCCTCATCGCAGCAAACTGCGATCGCAGCAAAGATGTACACATATGACGATGATGATGATGATAATGATTCCGACAGAATACCTGACCAATGGAGGTAAACACAGTCATTAGTAAGTCGCTTACGGTATGGGAAATTCGCTTTTTTTGATGGGGTCTTGGGAAACCGTCTGACTTTTGACGGGAAACATTAACAAAACTGGCAGTTTGTTGTACTGAACCACAACAATATTGTTATTCGACAAGATGGACTATAAACCAATGACAAACCAAATGAAAAACTAAATGTAAACCGCAGGAAAGATGTCTTATTGAAACAATGTTGATCTCATTTTCAACTCGCTTTTTTTTATCTAAGGACAACGTCTTGATGTTTAGTGTTTGAGCCCATTCTGAAGATTTCGGGAAATAAACACCATTTCTTCATTTGCCCTTAATTAAATTCTATCTCTGGACTGTTTGTGGTTGTCTCGCAGGTGGGCATCAGTATAATCTGTTGACACATTCTGACTGATGAGGATAGAGATAATGGTGATGATGGTAACGACAAAAATGAGGATGTTGATGATGATAATAATAATTTTGATGCAGATAAACAAACGGTTTAGACAATATGTTTTTTTTCAAAGAGCATTACTGGCTATCTCCCAAGGTGGCCTTAGAGTATAGTAACAAAGCTTGCTCAAGATATATGCTCGAATTACTTGCCTTCAGTTTACATCCTTAGTAAAGATGTGTATGCTTATTTATGTATGCAAGTACAGTCAAGTTACAACAATGAGAAGGCTTCCCGTGTATTACCATTATTGTTAATCGCGTGCTTCAGGCTATCACATGCGAACTAGTATACTGGAGCAGAATTTGAGTAACGGAAACGTTTACATGTGTTCCTCTATTTGTATTAACATCCCTTAGATTAGGACGTCATCTGAGTAGTTTGCTTGAAACTGGTATGGCCATTCGAAGTGTATCACATAATTTAAGTGCACGAAGTGGGATTACTTTAAATAGTGCTTGTTTTATGTATAAATCTGATAAACATCTTGGGTTCCGGTTAAAGTTTCACGGAATGCTTTGTGCCACAGGCAACTAAATTGCTCAAAATTGGGGGCAATTCTTCTGGTTTGGGCAAAGATTAGCCAGTCACATTTTAATTGCAGCCGCTCGCTTAAACAACCTGACGTATGCTTGTTTCTTCAATAAAGTTACTTCAGATCCGACTCCAGTTCCACAGTTGTCGGTGTTTATTTCGTTTTGTATGTTGACATTTCGGACAGCGACGAGGTGAACGCGAATCTAACAGGCACCAGTTGTGTTATGGTTCAAGATTCTTATCCACTCACCAACTGTAGTGTGAACACTGCTCGCGCCAGCTTAACTAGAGCATAACAGGCGGTATAGTGGTTAACCATATTGATTTGTAACAGAAATACTCACGTTGCGTATAGTCTACGTCCTGGTTGACTAGGCCAGGTAGGAACAAAACCAGCTAAGGGTGAAAAACAAGAAATATTTTGCAGCCAGGTATTAGTACTTGTGTAGTCACAGTCAGCGAAATCTAACAAACTGACACGCAGTGAGTTTATTCAAACAAGTTATATAATGCATGCAATGATGTGTAATTCCTGTTAAACATATCTCCTAAGAAAATTCCACTTTCAAGGATAAAGTAACGAAATAAAACTTGGTAGGCGCAATTTGTCTGTTGAGATCGAATATACTAACTCGAAGATAGGTAAACACAATTTCAAAAACCACCAAGTAGTTGTTTACAATTACTCATACAGATGAGTTCCGGTTGCACTTAATATCAGCACATTGAGTGCCTTCGATTGACAGGTGGCTTAGTTACTTTCACGAATGGGTCATTTTTGTATTGGAACCACTAACCGATCACTATTTATATAATCCTCATACAGAAGAATTTTCTATTAATGGTAATTAATTTACCATAAGCTGACCACATTAATAGGTCATCTTACTGTTAGTCTCAATAAAAGGCACGGTTTTCCTCCAGACGACATGAAGATCTGATGCAATATTTGTTGTAGGTATGATGTTCTTATGGGCTTGTTTGTTTACACTTAAAATACCTTAATTCTGTCATTCTACTGTAGAAATAATGGTTTCAAGACATTTTTTATGTCATGAAACCATCTGATAAAACAATTCGTTTCAGGAAGCAGATTGAAGAAATGGAACAGGAGTTCAATAGAAAATATCAGAAGGAACTTAACCTACGGCTGGATGTTGAGATGGAACTGCAGAGACAACAACGTGAACAGGTAACATGCATGTAATTTTAGCCGTCTAACGAAATTGAAGTTGTTATTTGAAAATAGAACTTCTTGAAGTGACTTTTGATGAAATTGTCCCTTTCATTCGTGGTAAAATGAATACTGTGGTTTGAGTGACTCGAGAAGCAAAGTTTTACACACTTACATGTTAAACGAAATAATGGTGATCGATTCAGTGAATTCCAATTACGTAATAATGGAAATGACAGTGGCTGAATTCCACCATTTATCGAGCAGATGACATCAGTAGTAGTTGAAAGGAGGCAATGATATTGTTCAACGGTTAATTCAAGAAGAAGAATATTTTTGTTGCATTGAATTGCAACCGAATAGGGAAGGACGAAATAATGGTGAATGTGGATGCTTTGAAATAAATGCTGTGTATCTGATTCAAGTTAGAAATGCAGAGGTATGCTGCGAGTTCCGAATTAAGAATGAGGTCTACTTTTTAATAGGAAATTTTGTGAAATGTTTCAACTTCGGTGGGTACTATAAAATGAGCAGATTTTCGCCGGCGATTCTTGTACAATGTGATGAGCGGCGTAAGAACCCAATGAAAACATGGATATCCCGCGATAACCAAGCAAGACATCGTAGCTAGAAAGTAGATCAACCGGAATAACACACATGCAGTGCGAATTTAACTTTCTAAGTGATTTAGGATTGATATAAAATTCAGGTACCGAGCAAATGTTAAAGGCTTTTTGACTTCTTTGAAAACATGAGGTGGTCGCGTCATACGTTTGCCCAACTTAACCTCGTACAACATAATAATGGTGCACGTACCAATTTATCATCTTCTGAAATTGTGTCTGGTCTTGAACTTTGCTTGCACTCAACCCTGTTCACATTCAACAAAAAAACTATACAATCAAACCGATGGTTTGGCAATGGGTTCCCCTGTTGCACCTACAATAGCCAACCTATTCCTCGGACACCTAGAAACGCAAGTGATGAGCGGATATATCTGCCCTCCACGAATTTGGTGGCGGTATGTAGATGACACGTTTGTCGTCATGAAACGGGCCGCTCGCGACCGATTCCTACAGTTTCTTAACTCAAAATGCAACGGTATTGTATTCACATTGGAAACTGAAACCTAGGAGCGCTCACTTAGTTTTCTAGACTGCCTCGTGAAAGTCGATGAGCAACATATATTTCAGGTTTCAGTGTACCGCAAACCAACTCGCTCTGGTCAGTATCTCATTTTTAACTCGTCACCTCCAATCGGCGTGAAGAGAACGGTCACCAAATCCCTCGTTAATAGAGCTAATAAGATCTGCACCACAGAACTCTCAAGAACAGCAGAAATTACTCACATCAAAGAAATGCTCGCTGCCAATCAATATCCAAACGCGTTCATTGAGAATACAACTAAACGCATGTGAACTAAGGAGGGGACCATAACGAACAGAACTTTCAAGTTTACCGTGCAAATACAGTGTCGTGGACAAACGTCTGAAAAAATTCGCTCCATACTTTCTGAGTACGCTATACGGACCGTATTCCAGCTAGATAATACCTTAGGACTAATGGTGATGCATCCGAAGGATCCAGTTTCTATAGGTGATCAGACAGACTGTGTGTACGAAATCAAATGCGGTGATTGCAATATCGGCTACATTGGGGAGACAAGCAGAAAACGGAAAGTACATGTTGCCGAACACAAAAGGCACACGAAGTATCCTCCTAAAGATGCACTTCAACTTCGCAAACTAGAGATCGATTGGTCATCGCACTCCATGCATTGTCAGAGAATCACAACGTATGTTTTGATCAAGCCCGAGTGATTCACGAGGGTCTGCCTTCCCATGCAGAGCGATGCTGTGCTGAAGCCCTCACGATTTACACACAACACGCCTGCATTAATCGCAGTGATAGCAAACCCCTGTCTGCAGTGTGGCGTGGATAGACAAACAACACCAGACACAGACGCGTCTTATCTACATCTGTCTCACCCCCACTTAGTAGGCAAAGGATTAGGCCAATCAGTTCAGATGCAGCGCAGAATGACCTAATTACGGCAAATCCCATGACCCCTGTTCCTTTGTTAGTGTGATTTCGATTACAACACTCCTGAGGAAGGCCACCCGAGGTGGTTGAAACGTAGAGTATTACAACTTGCTTGTAACGTTGTTATTCTCAATCCATTTATCAATAATAATGAGAAATTTTACTCTTCACGTGAAAAGATGGACGTTAATTGATTAGTTTTCGTAATCCAGGAATTCTGAACAGCTGGACAGAATCAACGGGAACGCTCTTAAGATTGGATTACCACTTCGAGTTGTTCAGTGTAAGCAAATTAATTGCGTAGTAATTGTATTATTGAAGTTTATGCCAGAGACGTTGAGAACTCGAAGTTACACTTGTTGTCAACGTCTTCAAAAGCATTACTGCAGTACATTTAATGAGAGTGCAATGAACTAATCATGCGAGAGCGCCAGACATGGCAGCCGAACAACTTCGATCAATGTGATTAGAGTCTGTAAAGTTAACTTGACGTTAAATTTGTGTGAAGATTATCGTTCAAAACCATCAATGAAACGGATTTGCATGAACACAGGATATATGGGCTTGTACGATGCGTGCTATTCTCTAACATTAGGCGAGTCAACATGTGACACAATTGGCTCGTGTAAAATCTGCGAACACTTATTAAAAATGACTACTAATCGGATCATTCTAACAGCTTTCAACTCAGTTGTATCAGAGGTATCATTCATCGAGGTTACTCCACAAACAATGCATATACTATGTGGCCCATCTTTAAAACGTTAATCGATGGTTGATATGAAACAATGCGAGATTGTTATATTAGGATAGTCAATATCGATATGCAAATATTCTAGTTAAAATTCAGTGGCTACGCTGCATCCGCTTCGACAAAGATAACCTAAATTCTTACAGAAGGTTGAGTCATTTACTTTGTTCCAAGGAGAATAAGCTTATCTCAGCATGCATCGAGAAAGAGTTGCCCACTGTTGGTGGTTTTGATTGAGGGGGGAAAATGGCCTGTGTATCAAATGTATGCAAGAAGTCAGTATGGTTTGCGTTCTAATCGACTGAAAAACGATCGTTATAACAATCAGTAAAGTGCAATTCTCGCTGAGTGTCACGCAGTTGACAGTTTATGTGAAACATTATTTATAAACGGTTTACACTGTGTTGTTGAGACATAATATCTGTTGTCTGCTGGTACTGCGGAAAGGACAGTTTGGATTGATGAGTTGAATTCAGCTGGTGGGTGTGAGCGGGTAATTCATAATGTACGTTGTATCTTTCAAACAACAACACTTCATGAATGAATGTAATACGATTGCTGTCATTACTCGGCCGAATTAATGGAAAAGCTTTTGAAATTGCCAGTTGGATGAGCAGGTATACAGTGTTATAGAATTTACTTTCCGAGTTTCTTTGTTTGTACACAGTTAAAAATTGGGTTGATACGTATACGCTCGGCGACAAAAAAACGTGCACCTCTGAGTATCTTTTAAAATTTCTGATACAATTTATTGTGCACTTTGGTGACACTATATAGTTCCTATCAAAAAACAACACGATAAAGTTCTCCTATCCTGTAGTTTTCTGTTCCGAGAAGTTTGCTTTTAGTTGATGGGAAATCTGAAATAGGCGAATTTGAATTTATATTCGTCCTGATATTTTCGGTCAAAATAGACAGTTGTGTAAACTGTATCTTTTAAGTGTTATATAAGTCAACAGAGACCAAATCCTCTTAACAACAAAAAGTTTAGTGGCGAACTTAACCGGGGTTGACTGAAATTAGGCGTTGACTGATTCAGTTGTCACATCGCAAAAACGGCGATTTATAAAGAAGATACCGCTGCGGAATGCGTGATCTTTGGATGCAGTTCGAAATTTGAAGATCCACAAAATATCTGACGGCACAGTTATACCGTTTCTCTACAAAAGGTCGCACATGCCAAATAAATGTTCAAAGTAGTTTCCCAGAGAGCTGATATCAACACAAAGGGCGGATTACCGAGGTCGCAGCAGTGCGTTGTTGGGAACCTACAAATTCCATTCAGTGTGTTACAGTTAACGCCTTATAGCAAAAAATAAAACCTAGTTTCCTCATCGGGACCTAGAACCCATGCAGAAAGAATTGCATAGGAAGCATTTGGATTCTCCTGTTCCAAGAAGTCGACTTCAACTCTTAGTGACGGAGGTCATAAAGACTGTATTAAACTTATCAATCGGTTTATTACAAAAACTATGACAGCTGGTCGTTCCGATATTGCATTTGGTGACTAACTGCGTTGAATCAGTTGAAGGCACTCAACAATATGATAACTGTTACTGAAAGCCTGACAAAGCTCCACCGCTAGAAGTTTGCCTGTACTGAAACAACCAATTGAAATAAGATTATCAAGTGAGTGTTTCCTTTGGTATTACAATTTTAATTCGTGCTAGACCGTCCAGACAAGATTTTTCTAATGACCATAAGATCTATCAGGAATATTCTGCACACTGTGTATCATGTGAACATGAAACGAATCAGACGCTCAGCGCAAGAGCTGAAGTCACTAGAAGTCTTGTTAGCCCATCAGGCATTATTCAGAATGTCTTGATGGAATTTTGAGAGGAAACGGAACCTATATAGAAGGTAAGACATTAATAATCACCAATGCGGCTGTCTGGTTTATAAGCAATCGGGACAGTCGTGATATATTTCAAATAGATTTCACGTAAATGAGGGCGAAATGATATCGGTATTGCTGAGCGAAAATGTGAGACTAGTTTACAAAACTACTAATACATCGAAAAAGTATGTGACAATCTACCGTGTGACTGCTACCATTTCCCTTCCCTCTGACAAGTGCAAATGGAAATCGGTACCGTATTCGTAAGTAACGGACTTCACTAACTATATTCCACGTGTGGCGAGGATGAACAAACGCACTGTACTGCTCATCAGTAGTCAGGCGGTAGCACACATTAAAATATTGGTGTAACTTCTCGAAAAACACGAATGTGGTGTTAGAAATACGTATGCCATCTAGGTTAGTGTTCTGGATGAATGTCCTTGTGCCAACCGCGCTACGGCCTCGGAACACTATGTTGATTCTATTATCAGCTACAACGCAAACTTTGGATCGTAAGAACATCCCTCTCGATAAGGCTATAACATTAACAACCTCATCGTCTCCACGGTTATCCATTAAGTTATAATAGAAACAATCAGCTAACTGTTTTGGCACATTTCCTCATTTCGTTTCAACATTCCTGTAGGTTTGTAACAGATTCGTAAACTAACAAACCTATCATCTCGGCCCATACGACAATGACTCAGTTCAGTGGGAAACACAAGCAGCCCAGTTGACGTGCACCTTCCTGTAACCATCTGATGTGCTTATTGGGGCTAGCGCATAAACTTTGCCACAGAATGTTCACACCCCAGCAGTTTATACATTAATTTCAGAAGTCAGTCGTTGGCAAACTTGGAACTCTAGGTAGTATCAGCTTGACACACACACCTCTTGTTTCACGGCGCGCTCTCCCCTGTTTACATATTAACCCGAGTGAAGCTCCCATGCCCTGTGTTCAATTGACCATAGTGAATCAGTTTCACTCTCAGCACGTTTCTCTTCACTTACTGTTCACGTGTGTCCGTTTGGCCGAATATCCCGTCAGGCAAAAGATTATGCATGTCGCACTTTTACTGACTGACTTGTCTGTAAACGTGTGCAGTGTTGCGCACAGTGGAACCAGATTCCGATCATAGCGTAAGAAACATAAATTTGAAAAAGCCAACGGTGTAGCGTTAGATGTCCTGTGCACGGACATTTCGTTCGCACCTCATCTGTTACTACGGCGAAATTAGGGCAATCAGTATATAGCAAACAGGCATGGCAACTATGTAGAAGAATGTGTGTGTGATAAGCATGAATCTGATAGGGACAGTTATGTTACAAGGTCAAATTGGCATCGATAACTAAGTGACGGGTGGAGGGAATGTCAGTAATCAATTTTAAACTTGGCTGGAAATAAAAGTGTTCGACGGGTGCATGGTATAAAGTGAGATGAAAACGTTCAGAAAAATGGGTGATTTTGGGGGTGAGATAAAATTACCAGGGGAGAGATAGACTGAAAGCCATTTGTTTCTGGCACAGTGTGGCGGGTTAATCTGATAACGGCCACCCTTCACGTCGAGACTGATAACAAACCCCTGATCAGGCTGAAGACGGCGAAGGATTCACGCGAACTGCTGACACGCTGGGCACTTCGACTACAAGAGTTCAACTATAGCATCGGGTATGTCAACGGCACGAACCATGCACTGTCGCGACCGATACAAAAAAGTGACTTGCTGAATGAAGCCCTACCCGTGATCGCAATATTGGTTGCCGATAAAGACATCTTAATCAATCAACAACAAGACCCTCAAGTACGCGAAGTATGTGAACATCTACTAGCAAGTACCAAACCCAAGACGTTGACTTCAGGACTGAACGAACTGGTACCACACTTTGAGAACGGCCAAGTCGTCGTCCATGTGAAGGGGTAGATGGACCTGCAACCTTGAGGGCTGCCACTGATCCCAGTAAACCACAGGGAACGTTGGATTCGATTGGCACACACAGAACGCGTGTTCGAACTACTGCAGCGAAAGGTATTTTGGTCCACAATGCGGAAAGATGTGATTGATTTCATTCGAGCCTGTCCCAATTGCCAATGGAACCGAGAGGCAATGACGACAACACCGCCCATGCAATCGATCTAAACAGAAGAGACCGTGCACACCTGGGGTATAGACACTTTTGGTCCGTTCCCAACAAGCTCAAATGGTAATCGCTATATATTTGTTATGACTGACCATTTCACACGATGGGTAGAAGCCATTCCCACGGCAGATCAAACAAACGGAACGGTTGCACACGCTTTCATGAAAAATGCCCTGGCTCGCTTTGGAGTTCCGTGCAGAATTATCGCGGACCAGGGCCCGTATTTTGAGGAGTGGCAATTTCAGGAGATGCTGAAGAATTGGAGGATTGGGCTCTCAGGAACATAGCCGTATCATCCACAAACGAACGAGTTGATAGAGCGGTTCATTCGCACAATGAAAGAATGGCTGAATAGTAGAGGCAATAACTGTGAAGAAAGACTACCGGATGTTTTGTTTGGATACCGCACGACGAAGCATGCAACAACCGAAAGTTCCCCATTTGTGCTGACATACAGGAGGAAGCCAAGGATACTCTTGGATGTCTGCGTGTCCAGAGACAGAGAAAGGCAATCATTGCCGTGAGAATGACAACAGCTGGAACACCGTGCTCTTGAACGGACAACACAAAGAAAACACCGAAATAAGCGAAGATATGACGTGAGGCACAACACACAAATGGCTCCCGTTCAGAATCGGGGACCAGGTGAACATGAGAAACTACAGCCTACCAGAAACCTCCGGACCCGGCGCAAGAAAATTTAGAAGGTGGTCGAATGGACCAGTTACTATCACGAACGGCAAGAATATGAGCTTCCAAATCAAGCAAGGTCCTCGTGGGCGATGGAGCAATGCTGTACATCTAGCACCCTGGCACAATCGCGGCAAGTTCTTTAAAGGGAGGGCAAGTATGGTGGATTAGCAGGCAGCGGGTGCAAATATTCCAACATAGAGAAATACCTCAACGCGAGGGAGGTGTTTCCAAAAGCTCACAACGAGCGAATCGAAGACAACGTGGGCGACCGGATGGGTCGTTGCCCGACTAGGTCAAACCAACGGTCGAGACATAGCAGGTAAATTAGGATGAACGACCAAATCCGGAGGCGCGATTATTCCAACACTCACCGGAATATCTCGACAGGGTTGTGGAGCACGGTCAAAGCCCACGGTGGATGGATGACGGTTAACACGAGCCACCGGACGAGCTATCGCTCAACGAAATCGGACCAACAGACGAGGAATGGCAGACGGAAAACCCCCCCCCACCCCCCATAGAAGACGCCGATCACACACATAAACTAGGCAGAAGTGTACACGACGTGTGAGCGGAAACCGAGTGGTGTTGTTGACTGGAATTTTTACGCTTGAACGCGAGCGCGCCCGTGGCACGGCAACTAGCGCGTTGGACAATAAAGAGTGTGCTTCAGTGGACGCCTTTTCACTGCAATAGCACGGGGTTAGTTCGATTAATGGCAAACAGCCTCCGCAAATCACAGAATCTGCTTCGTTCTAGGGTGATATATGAAATGAAGTGCAATATAAGCACAGAAGCAATGGCCCGTCTCCTATAGGTGTTTCATGATTGCACTTCGAGCTACACCAGTTCCGGTAGTACATAGCCAATTTGGAATGTGTTCATTGATGTGCGTCGCCAGTTGCCTCGTTGTGCGGCCAGCGTACTTGCATCCGTAAGTACAGGTGAAACCATACATTTCTTCTGGTTGGGCAGTCAGGCAACCGGGTCCTTCCTCACTGAAGTCGGTGGTTATGTAGTTTCCTCAACGAACACCACCTTCGCGGCGGTGTAGGTTCGTCCTATTGTGGCTGTAATTCTTCGTCTGATTGAAGGTGAAATGTCACCTCCTTTAAATGGTAAACGAAGGTAGATATTTTTTTAGTAGGGCAGTCGTTATAGCAGGATTATGTCCCAGTGATTTAGTGTGTTTCTCGATAAACTGAGGTGAATAACTGTTGTCAGTATATTGCGAAGGAGTTGTTCTTCACTTTCGACCTTATCAGCTGTGAAAACCTTACGAGCTGTATGAAACAGAGCACTTTTGTATGCGATGAGGACAAAACTTCTCGAACTTAAATGTCGCTCAGATCAAGTTTTCTTATGGTATACGTGTATAGACAGAGGACTATCCGTATTTTTACGCAGCAAACTATCAAGGAATACAATTTTAACGTCCCTTTCGGTTTCCATTTGAACGATCTTGTGCAGGGAGTTCAACTGATCATACAAATGGTTTATTTGAGTCAGCAAACTAGAAATGATGAGAGTGTCGTTTGAGTATCGCTGATAAAATTTCTTCGCTCGAATTGTTGCTTTGGATTTCTGTTCGAAACAACCCAAAAAGATGTCCGCTAATACAGGTCTTAGTGGGCTAGCGATTGCAACGCCATCAAATTACCTGCAAAATGTTCCATCAAACAAGAACTGTAAGTTAGATGTGCGCAAATGAATTAGTTTACATAACTCATCTGGAGGCAACTTTAATTACAAATTCTCAGAAAACACGCCATCATAAATATTGTCTATCACTTCATTAATTAGAACGCAAGTGAATAGAGGTTGTACATCAACAGAAGCCATTACTTTGTGTTTCAAATGGGTGTCAGAAATCAGTTCCGAGAACTGAAGTGTTTCCTTCAATTTTGGTCGTACTGGCATGATAGTTTACACAAACCACTATGCAATTTTGTGATAAGGAGAGTTGGCCATTTACAACATTCGTTTGGGTGGAACGCCCGATTTAGAAGCAAAAATATTCGATTACTAATAAGTAGTTTGGCAGATTTGATAGTTTAGAAGAGATCCATTTGAGAAAAATCTGGACTTTGGTAGGATTCGAACCAGCGACAGAAACAACATGCCCAAATGCGGCAAGCGCTCTACCAGTTGAGCCAGGAAAACACGCCGGAAGCTCAGAAATTCCTCATTTTGACCTAGTTACCCACACAACCAACTCTGTCTTTTAAATTATCAAATCTGTCAAACTACTTATCAGTAGTTCAATGTCAACGCCCATCGGTGGCGTTGGTGCATTCCGGCATGAACAGATCAAGAAATCCTGCTTGGTCAGTTAATCGGCCGGATCATTTGGTGGATTCCATTTAACACAGATTGTTGGGTGGGTAACAAGATCAAAATGTGGAATATCTGAGATTATGGCGGGGTTTCGTAGCTCAGCTTGTGGAGTGCTTGCCGAATTTGGGCATGGTGTTTATGTCGTTGGTTCGAGTCCATCAAAAGTCCAAATTTTTCAAAATTGTTAAGACTACTAACGATTGGGATAATCTATGTATAGAAATGTTCAGCAAAGACGCTGCGTCCTGGTGATACACACCAGAAACCTCTGGAATTGGGATCTAATGTGCTCGCGGTAAAATTTGGTGACTAGCCTTGCGTTATGCTGGTAAAAATGCAACTAATACTCTT
>LUCH01001940.1:57557-102767 GCA_013368495.1 Paragonimus heterotremus | reverse complement strand
TGGGCCAATTGACGGAGACAACGATGGTCAAACGCAGAAAGTCTGTTAATATCTTCTTTGTGAACAGTGCAATCTACCGACAGAAAGATGGAGTGGCAGTGGGCTCTCCTTTAGGTCCCCTGTTAGCTGACGTTTTCATGAGCAAACTGGAGACTAACCAATTGAGTGCGGTGATTCAACAATTTGCATTTTATAAACGCTATATTGATGATGTCTTTTACATCGTGAATGACAATTCCAAAATGAACAGAGTTATGGCAGCTTTTAACTCATCCCACAGCAGTATTAAATTCACCCAGGAATCAGACAACGGTCAAATAAATTTTTTGGATGTTGGCGTAGTATTAAGAAGCAAATTCACCAAAACAACCTAGTCAAGACATTGGTGGCGGCTGATGAAATCAGTCATCATTGCAAACCAGTCAAGCCCCCGTTGACGGCTGACGAAATCAGACATCAACAAAGCACTGAGGGACACGTCGCACCAACTAGCAGGATACGTGCAAGTGAGCGTGGGTGTCATGCCAGCCCGAGAAACGGACGCCTATGGAATTGGCCTTACTTGCCCACTTGGCAGCGAAGTGGCCTAAACAAGCAGACTGATTCAACAAGTAAATAGCCATATTTGACCACTATTTCATGATATATATTTACAGGCATTTTATTCATTTGGTCGAACTGGTATTTGGCAATACAGCGTGTTTGTCCGCAGTCGTGTTTTTCTTGTCTCCGCGCAAGTAGAGTGAGTGAAGCCGCATAGCAGAGACCCACGTCTAGCAATCAAGCCGTAGTAGAACGTCTGGCAAAGGAAAGGCGCGTTACATCAGTGACGACAGAGGTCCAACCGAACCTAATAATGACCATCTCCATGGAGCAGATGCAGGCACTCCTTCAACAGCAGCAGATTTCGAGCAGTCACAAGAGTAGCTTACTGAAATGATGACGCAGAAATTTTCGAGTCAATCACTGGGTGTTGCAGCGCAGGAGCAGATATCTACACCAGAATCGATGGTCCAACAAATCAGTGATTTCCATTGTGATGCTATCGGTGGCGTTACGTTCGATTCTTGGTTCCATAAATATGAAGATATTTTTCGTGTGGAGATGGCACAGTTTCCCGAAAACAAGAAAGTCAGACTTTTATTGCGAAGACTACGCACAACAGAACACGAACGATTCGTGAATTGTATCTTGCCAAAAAATCCCAGAGATTTAACCTTCGAAGAAACCACAAGGACGTTGTCACAAATTTTCGGTGAGCAATCATCCTTGTTCAACATTCGCTATCACTGTTTGAAGTTAACAAAAAATCCTAAGGATAACTGGATACAGTATGCAGTTAATGTCAATCGGGAATGAGAACGTTCCAAACTTCGTACCATGCCGGACGATCAGTTCAAGTGTCTCATCTTTGTATGCCGTTTGCATTCATCCCAAGACGCAGATATTCCGACCAGAATTCTGAACAAAATCGAGCAGTGTCCAGATATCACCCTTCAGACGGTCACAACAAAATGCCAACGATTGATCAACCTGGAACACGATACAGCAATGATTCAGCAGGCTAGTTCAACGGGTCCTCCAGAAATGATTTATGCAGTCAGCAGCAAGAACACGACTAAAGAAACAAACCGCCAGCCAGCAGTAAATTCAAAACCACCATCAACATGCTGGTATTGCAAGGAATGGCACTTTGCTCGTCTCTGTCCGTTCAAAAATCATATATGCAACAGATGTGGGAAAAGAGGTCACAAAGAAATATGCTGTCGCGCGCTAGCGTAACCATCCCAACGTCAAAGAAACTTTCACAGGCGTCCGAAGTTCTCCTCCAGCAAGTCGAAGGCGGTCACCGCAACATTTGAAATTGATGGGGAATCCAAACGCAAGTACGTTACTCTTTGCATTAATGGTGTATCTAACCGCTTGCAATTAGACACTGCTTCTGATATCACATTGATTTCCCGTGATACATGGCGAAAGCTTGGGCGACCTCCACTGCTTCCAACGCATCATACGGCTCGAAATGCCCCGGGCGGAACCTTGAAGCTAACCGGAGAAGTAACATGTGAGGTGACGTTTGGAGACATCCGAACCGAAGCCTGTTGCTTCGTCACAGATCATCCAGGTTTACATCTACTGAACCTTGATTGGATGGCCGACTTGAAATTACTAGATCAGCCGGTAAACAGCATATGTAATCAAACGAAACTACATAGTCCGTCAGAAACGCTGCTTTTGGCGCCAGGAATTCAACGTCAAATTGAGGAACTCAAGATTTTGAACCAAGCCTCGGTCTTTGTACAAAAGCGAAGGCAACCCTCACATTACATCCAGGAGTGAAACCAGTGTTCAGACCCAAAAGACCAGTTCCGTATGCTGCACTGCCGATTGTGGACGGCGAACTGATCGGTTGCAAGCAGAAGGTATCATACAGTCAGTGAATTATTCGGAATGGGTCGCTCCCGTTGTGGTTGTCAAGAAAGCAAATGACAGAGTTCGAATATGTGCCGACTATTCTACCGGCCTGAACGCGGCGTTAAATAATTACGAATATCCTCTACCAGTGCTAGAAGACTTTTTTACGAAGCTCAACGGGGGACAGTGTTTTGCCAAAGTGGACCTTGCTGACGCATATCTACAGATACCTGTGGAAGAAGAGTCGAGGAAATTGCTGACAGTTAATACTCACAGAGGCTTGTTCCAGTATACACGACTACCATTCGGCATCAAAACTGCACAAGCAATCTTGTAGCAGATAATGGACACCATACTGTCTGACCTTCCCGGTTGTGCTGCTTATTTGGACGATATTATAACCATGGACCGTGACGCTGCAGATCTGATACAAAAACTGGACATGTTGTTGTCAAGAATTAAGAAGTATGGATTCCGGCTGAGGAAGGAAAAGTGCATTTTTATGTTGCACAGTTTCAAATATCTTGGGTTCATTATTGACAAACATGGACGCCATCCAGGTCCGGCCAATGTTGAAGCAATCAAGGCGATGCCTCCACCGAAAGATGTATCCGACCTCCGTGCTTTTCTCGGACTTGTCAGCTATTATGGAGCATTTCTTCCTACACTTTATCAACTCAGAGGGCCGCTCAACAGACTTCTAACAAAGGATTCAAAATGGGAATGGACAACAGAATGTCAACGGAGCTTTGTGAAAGTTAAAGCAATGATTACTTCTGATTTGCTTCTGATCCACTTCAATCCCTCTCTTCCAATAGAGATTGCATCTGACGCATCAAACTTTGGAATCGGCGCGGTAATTTCCCATGTCTTTCCAGATGGATCAGAAAAAGCCGTTGCGCACGCTGCCAGATCATTGACACCAGCGGAGAAGAACTATAGTCAAATTGAAAAGGAGGTACTTTCCATCGTTTTCGCACTCAAGAAGTTCCACAAAATGCTGTATGGTAGGCGGTTCACTCTCCTCACAGATCACAAACCTTTGTTGACTATTTTCGGTTCAAAAAAAGGCATTCCGGTTTACACTGCAAATCGACTACAACGTTGGGCGACAATGTTACTCGCCTATGACTTCAATATTCAATACCGGAACACGCACGAATTTGGCAAAACCAGTGCCTTGTCGCGCCTAATCAACTCGAAGCAAACAGAAT
Source organism: Paragonimus heterotremus (assembly GCA_013368495.1). NCBI lineage: Eukaryota > Metazoa > Platyhelminthes > Trematoda > Plagiorchiida > Troglotrematidae > Paragonimus > Paragonimus heterotremus. Next base: position 99,138 of record LUCH01001940.1, on the reverse strand, counting down.
CTGACGACTCCATCATTGCGTCAGTTACAATTGAACCGGAGGTTTGTCAAGTCCTGTTCGACAACATAAGAGCCCTGCCCGTTACTGCTACGACCATCAAGAACTCAATGAATCAGGACGAAGTCTTACAGAAGGTGATGCACTATGTACGCACAAGATGGATTCAACACAACCTGGACCCAAATATCCGGCAGTTTTTTCATAGGCGTGACTCTCTCTCCATAATCGACGATTGTCTCGTTGGGTGACCGGATCATCGTGCCACAGGTGTTACGTGACCAAGTACTGAAGCAGTTTCATACCGGCCATCCAGGTATCAGCCGAATGAAAGCTCTCGTGCGCAGTTACGTATATTGGCCGCAGATGGATTTGAAAATTGAGCGGTTCTGTCAAAATATACTCACCATACTCAGCGACGGCATTTATCCGTCAGCAACTTGATGCGTTGGAGAGCCGCGGCGATTCGATCCTGGAATTCAGTTTTCCAACACATCATAGTATTGTCGAAGCAGGCGGTCTTACCAGATCGGCCAGTAATGAGTGCGCCGATCAGCTGCCAGAAAATGGTAGCTCCAGTTTTGATACCAAACGGAAGTCTGGTGTAAAAAAGAAGACTTGGGTGGTCGTTGTTAATGAGTAGTGCACGATATCTCGGACGTAACTCTGTTTGGGGTTCAGTTTTTAGACCCTCTAATTAGTCGGTTAGAAAACGGCACAGTAATACGCGCAGTGTATCGAAAGGCAGCGTGGACTGACGAGTACCTTCAATTATCCTCGTTTGTTCCGATAGCATACAAACGTGACCTAGTCCGAACGCTGTTTTGTAGTGTCAGACAAATGTATACCGACAGCATCAGTAAGGCATAATTTCTGAAGGACGTTTCACTGGACGATGGTTATTTGGAAAAGTTTACAGGAGTTCATTGTAAGCCACAGATAACCAAAATTCACCCTGAATTTGATTCCATGAAGCAATTTTGATTGAACTTGACTGTGGTCGCATAGCGGCCGATGTACGCAGTGTTACAGACAGCCCTAAGCCGCAAGTACCCAGCTGCTGACTTGTTCTCCACTCACGTTATCGTCTTTCGTGTTTCTCATCGTGATCCAGCGGAATATTTGGACTTTGTCTAATGTGCCATTTCACCTGTAGTTGCAGTAAAGGTAAAGTTGGTGGGATACACCTGAATTTACGACAACGGATAGCCGAACACATGGATGACTCAACAAACACTAGCAACGCAACAATCAAACCGGACCCCAGCGTATTCGATTGCCGAACACATCTTGGATACAGGTGATTTGGTTGACTCACTAACACCATTAACTGTGTTGTTACGTAATCGAAACCTGAATTTGTTCGCATTTACGGAGGCTGTGTTGACTGAACACAATTGACTACTTTCCTGTACACAGAAGGTACTGACGAAATCAGTATCGTTGACGTGGGATTGATTTTGATTATTTCACTGTGCGCCACTCTTAGTTGCTATTCTTGTTATCATGCACATTTGATGTGTAATCAATGGTTTTATGAGAATAAACAAAATGTTAGCATCTCGCAACGTTCATCCTTTTGCCGTGTTGATGAATTCTGCTCTTATGTTTGCCGTGGTTTTCCGGACTTGATGTGCATCGAGTCAGAGCGTTTGTCGAAACGAAATTTCTTGATGTTTCCCGGAATACCAAGAGAAGTGTCCGAGCCTCTGTTCCCTCTTAAGATTGACTCGTCAGGGTCGCAAAGATCAGTTCAGGACTTGGCGGCTTCTCCGAAAAAATTATCCCGTTTCTCGCATATTATTCGTTTGATCGTGCTACAGTAGTTTGAAAGCATGAAATCTCCACTCCAACCAAAAATGAACCGAAACACCGAACTTCACTGCGGCGCAAAAGCTGATGTTGCATTTTCAAATAATGTAAAACTAAGGTCACCACCACGACGAGATCCATGGGTGATTTGGAGTGTGATACCTCCGGTTACCTGTCAAGGCTGAAAATGACCACGCTATGTGGCTTTCAGGCAATATTACACTATGGTCAAAATCGAAACGAAAGAGTGTCCCGTAATTTTATTATTTAACATTAGTCGCGTTTTTTGGATAGTCTATCCTAAATTTTAAGTTGCTGAATAATGACCGCTCATTCAGAAAATGAACTGTTGGGCTAGTGTATTGTGCAATACTGAATGCGAAAATACCTAGCGTCGGTCACAGTAACTTCCCGACTCCTTCATCACGATTAACTCGGTTCTTTTTGTTATGCGGAATAGGATGAACTATTTAAACAAACAGATAGCGCGTTATAGGACGGAGCATATTCACTACTTTTGTGGGCATCGCAAGTGACCTGAATGAGGAAGGTTTACAATAACAGGAATACTACAAAATACACATGCTTTATATATATATATATATATATATATATATATATATATATATATATATATATATATATATATATATATATATATATATCGCAGTCGATTTATGTTCGCTTAGAATCTGTTCATTGACGGTATACGTTTCAACTGATTCACACTGGGTGGGCTCAAATATTGTCCTTCTAAATTGGCGGTGTTCTGCTATCATTCTCCGTGAACCAGTTTTGCGCACTCATTGAGTTACAACAGTTGCCAAGTTATCTTATCGTCCCTTCTTCTTTTCAGATCTACAGACACGTGATTACACCTGTTAATCTGACTCACAAACAGGTAATCATTACTCCATTCATATGGTCCAGTATGTGGAACTAACGTGGTTCGGTTGGCTTCTTGTGATGTGGGTGGCGTTCACATTCCTCATGACATTCTATTATTTGGTTTGTTATTGTTTGCGTTTTACTCGATGGGCTAGTGAAAAAGCTGGAATTACAGCACGTCTCTCCGCCGACCGGAAATGCTCATGAAATTCTCTGGGTTGCCTATGTTGAACCTGTAACTACCGTAATGCAGTGTATATACGATTGCAAATAAATTTATCCAAAATGTCATTCGTTTGGATTTACCAGCCGGTAACTGAACACGATACAAATCTCCACATGATACGCAAACAACGCGGTTCGTTTATTTATATCCATACAAAAGGGAATTCTGTGCAAAACCGTTGACAAATAAATTTCGTTTTGCAAAGCATTTTCCATGTAGTCTTGCTGCATAAAACGGTTGATCCTAAATGGGTTGTTATATGCGGTCATTGTGCACATAAAAAGATCTAATGGCAAAACTAAACGGCCATGCGAACCGTGTGTGAGAGTTGACGGGGAGGTCGACTGTAAGAGGATGTGGGTGCGTATGCACTCGTTATTCCAATAAGTCGAAGACTAGGGACCTGATCTAAATGAAAAGTACTCAACTGTCTTGATCATAACGCGAATCAGAATTCCTGCAAGTTGCTTTGCAAAACAGATTCCATCTGTCATTTGTAAAACACGCACAAGCGGCTGAGGCGTAACCTTTGCTGTTAATTATTGAAGTATTTTGTTTGATTTTGGTTTACGAACGCGAACGATAATCTAACGGTAATATAAGTGATTTAGAACGTCAGATTCAAGCCCGGTAAGACGGACTGTACGCTTTTCTGGAATTGCTTTTGGTCCAGAAATCGGACGATTACAGTTGATAGTATCAACCAAGAAAGCGTCGGAAAGTATAGAAATGTCCTGTTAATTGCGAGGTATTTTTTCAGATGAAATTCGGTCTGACTGCTGACAAAGTTGGGATTGATATTTTCACGTGGGTTTTTAATTACAACCTTCACGTCCGCAAGAAAATATCAAAAGCCATGTAATATCGGTGTCGCTCGTGACCGGCGGGTGCATCTTTAGAACGCATCGAGTTGCTGACGCTTTAAACTGGCTATGTGGTTGCCGTGAGTACACACATTGTTTAGGGTAGATCAACAAACGTGGATTTAGCCGAATGGAAAGCAGTTTTCAAATATTTCAGTCAGCATTCAACATACATAACGTCAAATGTCACACAAAGCACTGCACAGTTATGACAACAAATAATTCATTTGTCCGTATGGAGACGATACTTTCCGATTGTTCAAGTCAGTCAACAAGACTGACTTCATGATTCCTGAACCTCCGATTCAAAAGTCATGTCAGTAATTCATTTGAGCAACATGGTACCTAGCTCGAAGTTTACAGAGAACTGGTACCAGTTCCCGCGGTTTCCAAACATCTTGGTACATCCTCGTTTGACTAATGGATTCTGTCTGTCAGGTTTTTTGAAGGGTCTCCATGACGAGATCGGACATAGCTGTCCGAATCCCACCAAAAGAGACGTCTGCTGAACGAGGTAATGTGCGAATCGTATTCCATGTTGGAAGCCAGGTGTCCATCCAAACCGATAATCATGATGGTTCGTGCGCCATCTACCGGGACGTTTGAAATCGAGGTTTTCAAACTGCCGTAAAAAGAGGTGGTTGCCAGCGATGTTTTACTGGTTTGCTGTTAGGCTCGATCTTGGAGCTGATAGAATCTGAAAGCAGCACAAAGATAAAGTGTAAACAATTTTTCCCGAAAGCTACTTAATACTTGAAAACTCTCTATACACAGTCGTATGATCTGTCCGCAATGTAGGGTAGTAGTGCCTTATACATCGGGCGAGCTTCGAGTCCCATCTGTCAATTTCCAAGTATGTTGTGCCAAGGACTGGTGTGTGTACACAAACACCGCACCAGTGTCCTGCACGACGATTAATCCGTATTGGCTACGCTGCATTACTGGTGAGGGTATCCACACCACATCTGTAACCATGGTTCCGTGTCGATGACCGCGTTCTGCCGGCGTGATACAAGCTATCTGTTGTCCGCGGGGAATGGTAGACTTGCCGGAAGACCAGATGACCGGCCCGTTGGGTTCCCAAGATCCACTGGCAAGGTAGCATCCATCCGAACTGTAGGCAAGTCCGAGCGGATGGGCCTGACACTTACAAAGAGAAAAGTAAAACAGTAAATTTTCCGGTTTTTATTGTACGGCTACTGGATTAACAATAACAAAGGACAGTTATTCTAAGGATGTCGTCTCGTCAGTAATCTGAATCCAACCAATTATTTCGTTTAAAAAAATAATGTAAGGAATTCTGTTTGATTTGATTCCACGCTATTTAGTGCTAATCGGTGCGCACAAGTGCACCACAAAGTCACGTACGTATAACAAAAAGGTAGGGAGACAAACTGCAGCGTGAATTATCAGACCCATGTATTCGGACATTTTTAGACACCTCATGTCCGTACCCTGTGCCCAACTTCCACTTATTTCTTCATATCCACCTCCAGTATGCGACTTTGCCCACTTCGGAAAGGGACATACTAGACGCTCAGTTTGATTGTGGGCGTTGGGATACACTGAAATCTATTCAAATACCTGCAGTTTGAGACCAAGCACAAGAAACATTGTGCCATGTTGACTGTGTCCAGCTAACAAGTGAGGTAGATCCAAGCTAAATATGTATATGTATTAGTGGAAATGTAACTAACATCAGAACAGTTCGGAAATGAAAATCATGTACACACTGCCTATCCAACTAATAGGACGCGAATAGGCAGTGAACTTGCGAGCAATTGGTAGTAACGTTTACTGGCGACGTTTTAATTCTGGTTCAGAAGCTGCTTCAGACTAAGTGGGTCGGTTACAGCTCCGGAGGTATTTAAGATAGACAGGTCATGAATCGTTACAATAATCCAAGAGTCACAAGTCGGTAGTATGTGGGTAGAGACTGCGGCTACGTTCGAGCTACTGAATCTTGAGGGCACGTGGAAATAGACGTATAATCGATGTAATCAATCAGATAAGTTGGTTGTAGAGTGTATTAATTTCGAAAGATAGTAGGGGAATACGGATCATGGACAGGTGATAAACGATGTCGACTCCATTGAATAGTCAACTCATTCAGTCAACTGGTGCGGATCAATTGGGTAAATTCAAGACCAACTGCTACATGCTCGAGAGGTCGTAACCATCGTTCGGCCTTCACAATTGAACGTCCCTGTACGGTTCTAAATCATCATCCAATTACCTGGACGTTTTCCATATCAAAATTGTGACCCCTGTCACGCCTTTGTTCATTTATCATAGTTTCTAATTGTCGCGTGGTCAACCTGTGTGAATGTCCGTGAGCAGTTCCCACATTTTATGTTGTACGTGCAATTATAAGTCCGCTCGATCAGTAACGGGTCATGCAAGCGTATCTGAGATGAATGCAAAACCTTTTTTATTAACAAAACTTGACACCTGCTTTGCTCAAATTCTAACGCCAAACCTTTGACGTCCCAATGTTGGAGACTGTGATATTCCAAGCCCTCAGCACCCTTAAAACCAGACTAATGGGGCCTCGTGACTGCGGCAACGACGACCATATTCTTGAGCAAAAGTTCACGCCATAAATCTGCAGATGCAGCGAAATGTGCCCTAGAGATACATTGTGCAAAAAAACTGTTCAAATTTGTGACTGGAAAAGGGTGCTTTGCTTTACCCCGTATAAATTTACGCTAGTATACCTAACACGTCATTCCATGAGGCCTTGAAGCTTCGTACAGACACAAATTATCAGAAATTAGCACAAAAATAGAAAATAACTCAACGAGTGAACGGAGGCTACCTTGAAATTAAGTAGAGTAGTTAACCTCCAATGCTCTGGGGACTGATGAATTCCAAAATCAAGTTATCTGATTGATTTTACCAGTTCTAGTTTTGCCCACAGTCTTGAACCGTGTCTTTGTACTCCTATCCTGTGAGCTATTGCATTCTGACTAGTGTTTTGTTTTGGGAACAAGTGAAATCAAGGAACTGATTAACGTTGACGCTTTCCGAGTGGCTCTGAAATCATCACAAGTGTGCACTATACAAGTAAATAGAAGATGACATACGTCGTGTCCTTCGTATCTCCACCGTCTCTCCATACGATACTGTGTCCGAATTGAGGAATTATTTGATGATTTGTGAGTACGATACACTTCAACGATCGCGTTCCCATGGGTTTGCACGGCGAATCGAGGTTCCGGATTGCGACCCGCAATTTCAGATGACCCATGAAGAGCCATACGAACACAGCCCCATCGTTCCTAAGGTGGAGAATGGTTATTTTTCAAACGCGTACACGTATCGTGCAGGTGAAAATATGTTTTGGTCACGAACAGTTTAGTACGAAACACATACCTGATAGATTTGATGTGATATGGGTCTGTTTTTGAACCGCGTGTCCCACACGGCTACGCTGACTTCACACACATCCCGATCGACGAGGTCAGAGGTGGAAGAGAAGTGCGTGTCCGTCAGCCACAACAAGTCACTTGTAGGCTAAAAGTCAAGGTTGACAATTACTTCAAAATCAAGTTTAAGTAAGTTACCTAGTAAATACGAACACTGTGCGTCAAAATTCTAGTAACTCATATTCGATTTTTAACTGTAATCCTACAACAGAGGACGTTCATGTTCAACACATTGAAACCTGTGAACGAGCAGCAAAGTTCACTTGAACGAGTCCACCCGACTGCGAACGCTGCAGTCAACTGCGAATATTTAACATACAACAACCAAAATGTTTGATTATTCATCAGTGATCAAGCTATTTCTCAGCGGTGGGTGGATACCTTTTTCATCGTAGCTCGCTGAAGCCCCGTTTAACTTCGTAAACAGATCAGCTGAACCGTTCTTGGTCCTGTTTTAAAGCGGATTAGCTGAACTGGCTTGTCTGATTCATTGCTGCTTCTCTCCACTTGGCCACCGAAACGGTTGAGCGATGTTTACCAAACTCGACCAGTCTGTTACGAAAAACAGCCAAGAAAGAAACAGCTGATCTGCTTACGAAGTCAAAAGAAACTGACGAACTATGGGTAAGCTGTAGAAGCAGAGAAAACTTGATGCTCCCAGGAGAACTAACGTGACCGATTTGGTTCACTTCGCAATGAAAAGATTTGGAGTAGAGACGGGGTTCAACGGAATATCCCTACTGTTTTCTGTCGGATGTTGATACGAATATAATTAAACTGATCGATTATCGTTCAATAATGGGCGGCAAATCATTGCATATCTGATAAAAAACCAGAAAGTTATCCCATTTCCGTGAAGTCAAACTGATATACCACAATACACATTTCCAAGTAGGTACCGAGGAGAACAAATAGAACAGTTCAAATCTTACCAAAATCGGATCACAATGTTAAGAGATGTGTGGTTAGCTGAAGTAGAGTAGGGAAATGAGATTAGCCAGCGTGAACTAGGTAAGTCAAACGCATGATCGTTGTGCCTACCCAGCATAGATTTGGTGACGTCCGTCCACCTTTTTCTGATCTATATCCGCGTCAATCGAAGAAAAGCCTCAGTGCAGAAACCTGTAACTTCCAAATAACCGTTTCTCTATCGGACGATTACGTGCTCAGCTTAGAGATCACGACATGAAATGCGATCTGTATACATTCCGGTAATTTATGAAGACCTCAAAAATCCGCCTAACTTATTCTAGTGGGTCTACGCTGATCCTTCGGTTTTGGTCACTTTTGCGAATTTAGCAGACTTATTGGCTAGTGGATTCTGCTAGCTCCCGTGTGTGACTAGGTTACAGGTTACATTATTTATCAGGAACACCCAATAAGGAGGACTGATTTGCTGCTCCTAACTGTCAGCGTCGTCACTTCTGTGGAGGGTAACCCACTGTTCAACGACAGTCCGGTCGGCTTGACTAATTGTTTAACCTTTCATTACTCAGTTGCGACTTGTGGAGTCATGTCAAAGATTTCTGTGAAATCTAGCAGTTAGCTGCATTTGGAAACAGCATGCTTTGTAACAATGATCCATGCATGCGACTGCGGCTGCTTGTGACAAACCATCGTATTTATCATGTTTGTGCTTTGAGGGATTACATCTTTTGTTTATGACACTGAAACAGTATGATTGCCATGTTCATTAAATCACGAAGAGATGAAGACATTTCAGGTCGCAACATTATACTTAACTGAAAATCTGAAGCAACTGACGACCTTTGTCCCTTTCCCAGTTTGCATCGATGATATGACCAGCGTTCTATGATCATTGCAACAAATAATATAGAAGTGTAATTACACAAGAATTTGCATAGGTTTCTCTTCCAGAAACGCTTACCTAGAATTACCGCTACAGCTGAAGATAGCTGATGTAAACAATCAGACTTCCACTGATTTCTCGTTTGATTGCGTAAAATTTATCAACAAAGATTCCGGGGCGCAAGAGGATGGACTCCAATAGATATTTTACTGATGCATCAACAGTATTCAGCCAGCCAGGAAACATCGTTCCCGGATGCACAGAATAACGATCGGATCACCACCTAGCGTCTTGCTCGTCGGCGTTTTCTCCACAAGATTTAGTAGTAGTGGACTATTAGAAACTATCGAGGAATACATTCAACACAAGCGTTACTTTGACACCGGTGATTCGATGTCACAGCGAAATATTAGCAAAATCTAATCACTGTAACACTCATTTCACTCTAGAACCTGAGAAATAAAAGAACCTCCTCTTTCACATGTCCCGTTACAGCGTGGGATGCACAGGAAGAAAATACAGATTGGTCCGCGTACACACTTTGTACCATTATAGGGAAATAATAATTATCCGTCACCAGGCTATCAGAGTCCTGCAGATGCACTTAAATGAGAGCATCAACGAGGAACCGACAGAGAATTGTATTCGAGTGAAAATGACGACGGATGAAAAAATGATGAAGCCACATACAGAATCAAAAGAATCGGTTTTTTCATCTCATTCTATAGTTGACGCCACGACTGACATTAACATTACGAAACCGAATAATGCTGTCGATCACACGCACTTCGATGCGCAATAACGAATAGATTTTACTCCCACATCGGTCATGCCTCAACAGCTGGAGGACGAATTGTATACTCATCATCATCAGCACAGGCAACAGTACATCAACCATTCTAGCTGACGCATAACTGCCATATAACTGTGAAAAAAGCAAGCTCTAATCAAATACAAAAAGAAAGAGAGAAAAAAGAACTTAATCATTAAAAATAACTGCGTTTACATTCAAACACTTGACATCAAGGTGCCTACACCTTGGAAACAGAAAACTAGTCTGCAGCCTTAGTTTATGTACAACGCTTTCATTGTTATTGTGAGACTGTAAACGCAGATCGGATAACAGGGTGTTTAGCTGTTCACACCCGATTAGACAGACGAGAACTCGCACACTCCTAAGTGTTTTGCACTGGGTTTAGATCAACCACAACCCCCAAAGTTGCCGATTCATTTCATTTGATCTACGAAATGCTTAGAGTTCGTTCCAAACAAATCAAAGATAATATTTTGACAATTTTTGCAACGACTGTCATTTCGCTGGTGACTCTGTAGTTATACGCGCGAAAGAGGTTTGCTATGACGATGAGGTTGTCACGGCCAGCTGTTGATGCCTTGGGTAGTCATACTTCATTCACCTCTTGTGTGCAGTTCCGACACAACAGTCGTTTGGTGCGAACGTGATTGTGTCACCGCATATTATTTTTCCAGATGTCAAACTCATTAAGTATCCCAGGTCACCTAAACGTATAAGTAGCTTTCTCCACATTTAAGTAACGCAGATCGAAGTAATTAGGTTGTAGTTAACCTGACGATGAATTACCAAAACCTTTCCTCTGCTACGCTGCCTTTTTATGAATATACACACTATTAGTAAGTGATCACTAAGTCACCCGTTCTAGTACAGCTCACTCTGAATACCCAGTGTGATCGCACGTACACACATGCGAATAACAGGTCAGCTGACGAGGCAACTCAGTTGATCTAATGCGGCAAAGAGCCAAGGAAACGCACTTGAATTACAGCACTTATATAGTAAGCCGTCGGCTTAAACTCAACACATGCAAACCCTCTACCTTCATGGTGGATATAACACACTGGCTCATGCTTTCTACAAGTATTGTCTGGATTTCCTTATATGAACGTAAAATGTCTCCCTATCTATTCCTTGTTCAAACTCGAATAAATTCCAGCATGTTGTATCCGTATATCTACCTGTGTCTATCTCCTTTCTTTGACCGCGCCCGCCAGCGGGTTCTCCGTTCTACACGTGGCGCATCCATTTAAGTCAATTTTACTGACCGTCAACATTGCATGATTTCTGTCGGCTCCCTCCCTCATGTTCAAGGTCGTATCACTGTGGCTTTATTCGCACTCGTACTCTGCGTAACGATTGTACTTGCTTTTTTCTTCTATTGGCAACTCTTCGCCTGATTTCGTTGTACTGCTGAAACTTACCCAGGACTTAAAACGAATTGAGGTTTGTATCTTGTTTATACTGTAATCGTTATATCAACAGTACTGTCGTTTCTACGACGAATATTCATTTTATTATTTTGTGGAACTCAGTCATGTTACCCAACTCTGATCTGGTGAACGTTACAAATGGGAACAAAGAAATCCATATTGTGCACTATCGCTGAATAAGCTGACGAAACCCTATGCCTGTGGTCGACGCTATTATTGAACTCCATGGAGAGTGGACTAAGAGCATGATTAACCGTTTGCAAAACTGTCAATCGTGTTTTCGCTAATTTGATGCAGGTTGTTCTACTACCTATGATAAACCCCAAAGTTGCGACGGAACGGAGTTGATATTATTATTCCGCGTGTAAGTACATTAAAACAGTCAGCTGATCTAGTCGGAGCTAATCAATCAAAAGCCGGACTACATGATTTATTACATTGTAGTGTATCAAACAGCGGGCGATCACGAGTTGTGACCTGGAAAAAGAGAGATAGCGGAAGATGACGTCACTGTGCAAGAAGCGGTATTCCATATGCTACAATTTAATACAGTTTGTTCCTTCTATTATTCTGAAAAGAATCAACGGACTACTGAGTGAGCGTACCGAGTAGTTAGTTTCGAATTTACGGAAAACCGAATCATTTAGGGAGGACAGATAATCAGTTGATGGATTGAGGAGGATCCAGAACAGTATCATATTCACGAACATGTATGTACAGAACGGGACTGAGTCGGCTGGTTACAACGATCTCCAGAGGCTGCAACACTCGCGGGTTACAATAACACAGTTGGACTCGGAATGCATAACCTGAATCTAGACTGAATCGTCGAACAATCGCTGAACAACTGTGTATACCGGTTTTGCATGAATTTTTCAGTGACTGCTGTTCTGCGGTAAGACAGCCTTCTACACCCACTTAAGCAAACGTTCCTCCTTTGGTTAATTTCAGATAGACCTTCCAGCTAGCCTCTTACGGAAATGTGAGGTCAACGGCGCAGTTGGTCAACATAATAGACTCATGAATGTGTAGCCGCAGTTCTAGCCCTGACTGTGGTAAGGATATACACCAATGACGGGCCCCACCAAGAGCGAAACTCGAGTCTGGTGCTCCTTTTCACGATAGGATGGTCTGAAAAATGAGTATCATGGTTCAGCAGGGCGGCTTTGGCCTACTGCTATATCAGACCTAATGTAAAGCCCGGTCCTCTGACAGACTCCACCAGGATGTATTAAGTATTTTCCTTTCATGGTTGCATGACAGATGAACAGCAATGTAAACTACTACTGTACTGGTGTTTATCATGACAATGTGGATATACACACGCATGATTACAAAATACGTCTGAAAATGACCTCAGTAATGTTTTAAACAGGACTCTGCAACAAATGGCGCTCTAACATCCAACAACATTCTCTATTCTTGAGTTGATCTATCACGTAGGCTATAAACCATCACCTCTAGATTGTGAAACTTCCGGGTGAACGTGAAAATCAAAATACAGACCTCGCATTAATTTTGATTCAGTAAGACACAGACAATAAACGTAGACGCACCGTCGAATACCGACAGGGGTGAGAAAACACACACTGAGGATGTGTGCGATCACCTGATCGTAAATCCCATAATCCGATCGGACCGCTTCGACCACTTATGAGAACAGAGGCACGGTGATGACCCACCGATTGCCTGATTGATGGTATGGCAGCACAACGGAGAAGTCCCCCACACAGGACGGATGCATTCAGTAGATTGTTCGTGGAACCTGGTGGGCAGAGGATGAGTGTAAACCAACAAAGGGGGAGCCATGGATAAAACGTGAAGTTAAAAAAAATAGAGGGGGGAATAAAATAAATCCAGTATTTTTAAACCAATCTATTGGTGAGTTAGAAAGTGGTCAAACTATTAGCAAATAAAATTTCAGCAACAACCCATTGCTCTCCTATAAGATTACGTTATCAAGTAGAACCGCTAACCACCAACTTTGAAATAACAATTAATAAGTAGCTTGACAGACGATTTCCTTCAAGAAAATGGCAGTTTGAATCAAGAGAGGAATCCGTGTAGTCTTTAGTTGCATGCACTTTATCGGATTAGTCACGAACTTATGCAATGAGCTCAAAAATCTCAGATTCAGATTGGTAAAAGCTAGTTCTCATCTAAATGATCACATTGTGCTCTTAATTAAAACCCAGACTTCTGGCGGATATAAAACAATAACGATTAAAAGTGTTGGTACAGTTTTGATGGTCTTATAACAGGAAACAGATAATTCTGCAGGGTAAGAACAGATCCAGTAAACTGACGCTCGAAATGTTGGATGAAAATCTCCACACACACCACATTTCGATTAATCGCATTAGAAATAACAACGACAATCGTTGTCAAAAGTTCGAGACAGTTTAAAGTAGTAATCATCGTGGTGATCATGCACGTCAGTGGAATACAAAACTGATGATTTTTATATATGAAAGTTACAGAATGTAAGGTGATATCAAACTTCCCCGAAGAAAACATCATTTACTATGAGCTAAAGACTTCGTGAATAGTGTTCGCTACCAAGGAGAACGTTTGCAATTGCCAATTTTCCCGAAACAGATTAGCCACATAAGCGCCCAGCTTAGTAAAAGACTGTTGGATATCGCTGGTCGTGTTTTAGTCACTGGATCTTCATTCGCTTTCGGTCGCCGATAATTCTTAACCCGTGACTTGCCAAGAGAAAACAAATGTGTTACCAACATTCAGCGTAGGCTTCACTTCGACCATCACAATTTGGCTGCTGTATCGTCCGATTACTTGTGTAATTAATTTGCAGGGCTAGGCAGACTTGTCAGATGGGGTAGTAATTAGTACGTGAGTCTACTCCATTGTAAGGACACACGAACGTGGGTCATGTTCATTTACTAATTCATTCGTAAGTGTTTATAAGCACAACCAAACGGTGTTGCGGTTTAATCCGCTCCTATCACAAATGAACGTTTTAGGAGGAAAGTTATCAAACAAGCAGAGCGACGACAACAACAACAACAAAATAAGGCTGAATGGAGACAGCGTTGTTGATGCGGACATGCCACTGGCGGTAGCAAGCTGTCACGTAGGATAAAGGTCCGAACTAGCGATTTATGTGACCACCAGGTCCTCAAATGGTCGGGTAACGCTAACCGATTTCACTTCATGGAACAGTAAAGGGCTACATATTTTGTGACCACATCGTTGTCCGATCAATTTGCAGTTTCGTCTAACTATCGCTGTCGTCCATGACTAATGCTCGATGAGGTAAACGCTCAGTCAACATACGGAACATGTGACTTTACCTTCGCGGGCGGTGTATTTTTACTGGTTCGAAAATTCACCGTACATTAAAGGATTTTTGAAATACATGCCGGAGAGCGACCATGATGTTTATGCAGTCTATCCATTTGATGTGAACTAAATGATGCGGACAGCCACGGTTAAACATTCCAAGTGTTCCCAAGTCGGACGCCTTTGGGACATCCCAGATAACGCAAGTTGACAAAAGCAACATGTACCCTAGCTAGTATCGACACTGTCTCACTAATGATAGTAAAAGCTGATGAGATGATACTACCCAAGTAGATGGAACAGTTCACAGACTCAGGTAGGCTGCCTGCAACAAAGAACGTGAGAGGGCGTCTCAATCTTGGAGTAGCCCCTTGAACTTTGAAGGTTTGAAGCCCATATCTAGCAGACCAGCACGATCATTCACCTTGCTCGGCGTGGTTGATATGTAATCGACCGAGGGGTTAGGCACGACAATGTCGTCCGTCAACTCCATGCCTGGAAGAGGTTCAATACAAATGCGCACTGGAATCCTCAGAATCTCCAGAATGTCGTCCATGAACATTCTGGAAAATAATGGAAGACCAGACATTCCTGGTGAACACCACCAGAATTGATGAACAGGTGATCCAAGTACACATAACCTCTCGGCCTGTTTGCAGGAAGACACTAACATGTATTTTTGTGGAACTCCTTTGCGATCAAATCCAGGACAACTGTCGGGTCTAAAGAGACGACGATCACAAAATGTGACCAGTGCACCTATAACCGGGTCGGAATCTCACCTGTTCTTCACGAAACTGACCTCTGGGTTTGTTGAGCTGATGTAATATAAGGCGGGTGAACAACCAGTATACGGTACACATAAGAATGGTGACTCTGTGGTTGTCACACAGACTTCGGATTCCATTTTCAGAAACGGACACAACTCGACAAGCCATAATCACGAAGTATCTAGTTAGTTTCCCAAAGTTTACGAAAAGATGTTATTGGGTCTGACATCAATCTCATATTATTTTTGAAAATAGAAGGTAGGCATAGAAAATTGCTGCGCTATAACAACTTCGGTAACAGAGTCACACCTACTCTCGGTGAAGGCCCGTCTGGAACGCAGTAACATACCGTCCGGATTCCATCGTTTATACACTCTGGTTGAAGTCAGGTTACCTGTTCCTCAGAATGTTCAACCCATCTGTTAAGGCGATGACACTGACTGGTGATGAATAGACCACCATTTACAAATATGACCTTAGAAACGCCAATTTGACGATCAACACAAACATGGAGTAGTATGGACGGAAGAGTTCGCCCCGTCCTTTCCGATCGTTCAGCTAACTGACGCTCGCAGCTTCGCACAAACTTTAAGTCAGATTATGTCTAGGTTCTCGGCTGTCGATGCCAGGTTTAAGCTTAACCAGAATCGACAGAAGTCTGATTATACGGCTATCAAAATGAAAGATATCCAGTTCTGTCGCAATCACAAGCAACAACCTACCCCTTTCAGAGTACAGATGAGAGTGTTACAGAATACATTTTTGGAAATATCTGAATTACTATCCGCTGGAGCGATCACCTATATAAATAACGTTTTTCTGATTGGTGCTCATATATCTTAACCGACGTACTAAGTCTGACAGTCCATAAGCGACCGTTCACCAATATCTAATCTCTGTTTTGAAACACGGTGCGATCCCCATTTCAGCTTAACTACAAGATTCAGCTTTGACGTCACCCAAGACTTTAAGAGAAAGGCTCAAGTGAATAAAGGTGTAGTAAATGTAGTCTTGCACCTCAAAGAGGTAGCGGGAATCACGCTCCAAATTTGTGAGGACATTCAAGAGAACAGCATGCTGCTGAGTTGTTTCACGGATAGTATAGACATTAAAGTACCAATGTATACCAGCTTCTTTCGTTTTAAAAAAAAATCACCATTCAGCAGGTACAATGAAAACGAAAAACGAGTGCCGTAATCAGACAGGAAATGAACAATGATTAAATAACGTCAGAGTGACTCCTGACATTTTCCTACCGTTCATGTCGCGAGAGGGGGTTGACTTGAATGACCTTACGCAGAGTATCGGACTCAAAAGTTTGAGTCACTTGGCAGAAAAGAGCTTATTTAGCCCGGTGATTCTGTTTTAGTCTGGCTGCTGCTGTTGCATGCGGCAGATATGTCCAAAGTTGAAGTACTACCAATGATTTTCCGACCGCATGGTGTAATATGCCGGCGGTCAAGGTTAACCATTAGACAACTAGAGTGTTCATCTTTCGAGGGTGCC
Source organism: Paragonimus heterotremus (assembly GCA_013368495.1). Classification (NCBI taxonomy): domain Eukaryota; kingdom Metazoa; phylum Platyhelminthes; class Trematoda; order Plagiorchiida; family Troglotrematidae; genus Paragonimus; species Paragonimus heterotremus. The sequence goes on along the minus strand of LUCH01001940.1, from coordinate 82,291 downwards.
TTTTTGAACTTCTTCTCCCATACTCTGAAGACAGCGGTACAGTAACCATAGAAACAGGTATGCTGTATACTAACAAAATAGTGTCTGATTACATAAACACTCTAAAACAGTCAGTAGTGCGACATACAACACTATGAATATAACTGCTCTTCGAGTCACTACTCTCCTGTGGCTTGTGGGGCATGACTGTAGCTGGCAGGTTTGAGTGATACAAGACCGAGTTTGAAGGTCAATTATCTGTCAAGAGATTCTCATACTTTGTCGTTTGGAACAAATTAAGTTCCACACTTGTAGTGTAATAAACGCGATGAATGGAGAAGTGAAGTGGTCATATGGGATGAAGATGCGTTGGTCGTTACGACTTACTGAGACGAGACTGGCTCTTGTGAGACGACCACACCAGACCTCGAGCACGAAGGTGATCGAGCAGTGAAAATCGAGTCACACAATTCGATCCACTTTTCTTTCCCACTTAAAAATGCTTTAGTGGCAGGGTAAAAGAGCACGAGCTACCACCTGAAAGAACTTTATGATAATTACGCGAGCGAAGTCACTGATAACATTTACCTAACCAGTGCGTCAACCGCTACATGGTGACTATTGGGTTTTGGAGACCTCTATTTTTACTCATTTAAATACAGGTCGGTTGAGCTAGGAAGTTTATCCGGATGGGCTCCCGTGTCACATCAGCCACTATCAAATGAACATCCCGCAACACACATTCTACCCTAATGAATACAAAATTGTGTCCCTTGTAAAGTTTATCGAACACATCAACGCCTTCAAACATATTAAAAGAATATGTACATATGCCAAATAAAGCAAACAGAATAACTCACACATATCGCATTCACCAACGCTGCGATGATTAGTATAACTACCAGAAACTAATGTCAAACATACAAACACGTGATATTCGGTGTGGTGAGCTGGTGTACACGTGATTCTATGTTATATACATTAATAGTAACAATTGACAGACTCAATAACAAGGTAGTCAATAGGGTGCATTACGAGAATTTCCAAAAGGCGACACCTCGTCACTTAGGGTTTTGGCAACACGGCTATTTAACACCACAAATAATAAGCTAAACCTAAAAACACAGCATGACATGTCTCAGATTCTAAGGGGAAATTCTCCTTTTTAGTTTGTAGGTTTGTTTCATTCATGATGACACCTTTTAGTATACATAGTTTAGTGGGAAGATTATTTTTACTTTGTCCATTTGCATTCATCGATGCACGCTGAAATATTTATCAACGACCAGGTGTTAACGTAGTGGCTAAAATACTGGGACGATGGATCCGAGCGATTTGACCTGAATTGCATATGCATTCTCATGCCGGCTAGCATGGCTATGGCTACAATGGTGTGTTGGGGCCGTTTGCTAACCCGACTAGGTTAAGCTTATTTTTGGAGTAAGCCCTATAGATATGTTCTTCAGTTTGAATTCCCGTGAAATGGTTTGGGCGGGTCCACAGCTGTGGGACGGTAGATAGATACTTATACAGCTGTCAATCTTTGCTTGCCGTGAGGCTAGGAGTGAGTATCGTTCGCGATCCAGCGCGGTTTGTACTTTCATTTAAGTCATGTTAGTTTTTGTTCCTATGCCCGTCACACGTTGAGGACTGGCAAGAGCGTGCGAAATCAGTTTATATCGTAGTTTGTGTTATCTCTCTACTCAACTCAAAGCTGTCTGTGTTTATTAAGAAGTTAGGGCGAAGCATAGAACCAAATGCGATGGAGAATGTGTGAGGACGGAGTGTTTTACATCTTTTTCCGGAGATACCTATTGCCATCCGCAAAAACGCTCGAAGAGAATCCACGCAGAATTCATCAGTATCGTTCGCATAGAGTTACAACTGGTTCTACATCGTAACAGTCAGAATAAGTGTAACGGGAACCCTGAATAACATTACATCTGATTGTGGTCGTGGTTCATCATACCACTGAAACTAATGACTCCAGCTACCAAAGTGACTTAGGATAAAGTTTTATACTTCTAAAAACAAAAACAGGGCATGCAAACGAATTAGGGTCATTTAGTTGCGTTTAGACATAAGAATCTATGACCTCAGTCAACCTACCAGTTTCCAAATCCCAGACTTCTACACGACCCAGACTTGACGCAGTGATGAGAAACAGACCCGTAGGGAACGCGATATCTGTGGAACCGGCATCGGAAGAAAAAGAAGACCAACAGTATTGACCAGAAGTGATGGATGTAGGGAGTGGATCGTAGACAGCCTGGGATTTACAACCTTCGATGAAATTCCTGGGAGAGGGTAACCTCCAGACCAATACTTGGGAGCTACAGGAACCGTCTGGGTTGCGTTTAAACGGGCCACAAATGCTAAGTAAGGGCCACGCCAGGGACAGGCGAGTATAGACAATTTGGCCATGCGGAGCTGGTGGCGGAACAAAGTTGAAAACCTGGAAGCAACGGACAAGATTGAGATTGTTGATCAGAAACTGAAGTTGTTCATAGTTTGATAGGAAAAATGGAAACGATTGAGATAACTAACTTCACAACTTCAATTGAAAAACCTTATCAACGACGTGATGATAAAGGTAACATGAGATTTTACACGACGAAGCCACTTCATTCAAGCGTAGGAACTTCACAAATCACGTTCGATTGAGGTAAGCCAACAACAACACGATTTCATTTGCGACAACAACAACTTTGCGCAAAGAAGACCAACTGGCAAATTTTGATGAGTACTGGTAACTTACAGCTTTAACGACGCGAAATTAGAGAGGACGAGTCCGTTTAGGACGAACCTGTGCTTTATTGTGACATTGTCGCTGTTGTATTCGTATTCGTGTGCTATTAACAGTAAGCCTTACTGGCTTTAACGGTGGAGAGAACACGTGACTCAGTAGAAGTACACACTACATTGTCCTGTTTACAAGCATTGACGTCATTCTTATGTGCGTAGACCAATGGGGCGTTGGTCGTTGAAGGCTAGACCAATCAGAACACAGCTTGAATGTCAACACGAGTGTGGGGCAAACAGGCGGCCTTGACGCGTGCACAAGCACCGTGTTTGGTCGAAATGACATGCGTTTATCGCACGCAGTTGATGAGACTAATTAAAGTGTATATATCTCACAAAATATGCGTATATCTCACCTATCTTCTGACTGCATTGGTGAATCGGATGAAAGGAACCCAATGATCTACAGCCCTCGAGTCTTAGACGAAAATGCGAAGACGGATAACGACTTTAACAGAGTAGGATGGATTTCTCGGGAACTGTATGAATCTGTAGCACAACTCCTACAAATAATTCAAAACAAGACAGAAAAAGATCTGAGTTTCATTGCTATGGAAAAAATAACGTGGCCGGATGCACTTATGGTTGTGTACAAACAATCAAAACTCAAACAGCAAAATGCAGATAAGAGCCAAACCATAAGATAACGCCGTAGTCTGATACGTCCAGACGACATACGAGACCCGCAACTCTGTTCATGAAGTATTCAACGAATGAGAAACCTGACGAAATTAACCCCACTGATGTTACGGTAGCAAAATCTCTTCTGGAATTACAACCACAGCACAGAAATACTTTTCACCATGACTAGTGGAATGGAAGATTTGTACGAAACGGCTTCTAGCTATGGGTCTGATTGCCATTGTTAGGTTATACGTCACAGGTCATGCACTGATACAGAGCCGCTAGCATCTTTAACTTAGTTAGATGCATGCCTTGCACGTTATTTGCCACGAAATCGATTTGCTAGTGTGAGCAAGAAAATGAAAATAAGATACCGGATTTTAAACAAGTTGGTCTTGCTCTCAGCCGGATAATTGTAATACTGAAACAAAAGCAACAGCACATTAGGCTGTTACTTCTAGAGGAGTAAGTGCTCAACTAGTGCACACGATTATTATAAAGACAAAGTCGTGCAAAAACGAATAAAATATAATGGGAAGTCTCAAGAATATCTGTCGAGCGAGCGTTCACCATCAGACACTTCACAGGGAGCTCATACAAATGATGCACACTTTTATGGAGGATTGATGTTTATGTGTACTGTATCGATTTTTCGGCAACCTGTCGATTTTCAGCCAAGGTATGCCCAAGTATGTGACACAGTGACAACTAACCGAACTTGACTCAGGCGTCGATTTGTCTGTTGAATTCTTCTTCACGGAAGACTTAGAAAATGATTTAAAAAAACGAGGATTCTAGCCAGGAATTTCGCATATGGAGTTTAACGATCGTTCGTGCTGTTTTCCACGTTGCATTATTCCGTTTTCGCCTAAACACAGCATGAAACAAAGGTCGATAACACTATCCGTAAGGGTAGCTACATATGAAAGTAAAAAATGTGATAGCGCTGTGTACACTGCCAGTTCGCTGTTGTTTGTGGCGAAAATGACAAAAACATACCATATAGTTTCTAACGGAAACCAGGGGAGCAAAGCATATGTGCTTTTTGAGAAAGCTGAACATTCAATTTGCACACAATACATTTGGCTTTAGTTTAATCAATTGTTGCAATCACTGACAAGCTTAATTTACCTCCGGCGGAAGTGAGAAAGCGATCTCGAAACAGTCGGTCGATAGAGATCGTAATTCATCTGGTTTGTGAGAAGGAGGGTTGAATGTCCGGTTAGATGACAGAGAATTGCAAGGAGATTGTGGAGAACGAGTTGAACTGGATTCGGTGAAGGTGGCTTCTTGGGCGGTTGGTAGCAGTTCAGCATCGTGTCCTGTCGTAGTCCAAAATGTATCTTGGAAACAATGTACAATGATGTTACGTGGTACTTGTCTTTAAAATTCCACCTATATATACCTACACACATACGTTAAAAACCACATGCGAAATAAGCGTAGGCATAGTGTTAAATTACACAGAACGGAAGTTGTTAAACATCTGTAAATGACAGCATAAGGGGCACTTCAGAGGTAGAAACTTCACCAAACAGCTATCGATCATAATGATTCTATCCGCGATGTCTATCCGGAGTTTCAGGTCTCGAACTTAGGAGCAGGTTTGGTTCAGTGGAGATTAGTCTCGACATAAGTTGTTTCATATCTCGCTGACGAATTATTCATTGGCCACTCTGCTGGCTTTCCCAGCCGAAACCGAGTTTCGTAACTAAAGCTCTACGGGTCAAGTAGTGAAGCGAAACACGAATAGCGTACACAAAAAGGAGTCATGTTAGTGGTAGCAGACCGCATCTGGCACTAATGTCTGAAAGATTGGCTGTTGATATGGTGGTCCCATTAATTTAGAAAAACTGGTGTTTTGATTTATTGGCAAGGTTTCACCTACGACACAGATGTTTCTTCAGACAGGAAGATTCCACCGATAATCGTACGCGAACAACGGTCATCAAAGGTTAACAATCCTCACCTTGCTGACAAAAAAAACTGCAAGAAAGAAGGATTAACCTATAACATTCGGTAGGTTGATCTCAAAAAATGACCAAATAACCTCACTTATTCGGAACAACTTTGTTACAACCACGTTCATTGTGCATCCGAATCCGATAGAACAAGTACTCTTGTAAAGCCATGTGTCTACCGATCATCCAGCCTAATAGTCGATGCATTCATCAGAGGTGAACGGTCAACGCTAACTGATCAACCATGCAGACACGGCCTGAAACTTGAAGGACGGACCAAATAAAGGGGGGATAGTTTATCAGTAAGTGAGGTTGAGGGTAATCAGTTGATCACACAGGAAATTAGCTCAGAGCTGTAATTCGTATGGTCGGCTGCCCGCAACATGATGCGCTTCGATGAATCAACATAATAGTGCATTTTGGTCTAGTCTAGGTTGTCAACAGTCGCTCACAGAAGTGCCGATGATGTAGCATTGTGGTACACTGTTGAAAGATGTGGAACGAGTGCCCTTTAAAATTATATCTACTCGTGCTGATGCACATCGGCAAGTTTGATTCACTCTGCTGCCTGAAATCAAAGGAAACCTGACCGACGCTCAAGAAATTCAAGCGACTGAACACATACATCTACAAAGGATGTCAATTCTCAGTTGAATCTAGCACTGTAATAGTGAACTAGTGCCCGTAACGCATTCGGCCTTGAACCTGATAAAATAACACTGAAGATCAATCTGCGATACACCGTAACAATGAAAACTTCTTAAACAATAAACCTGAAGGTACGTAAAGACACAAGAATCAAACGCTTAGATGCCGGCAGGTCACTCACAATACCATAAGGTTACGTCGGTTAGGCCTCAACTAACGAGTCAGGATGTGGGTACGATACCCAGTTTGACAGGCAAGCATTCAGCATCTTCGTCCAAAAAGGTCGGACTCATGACTACATCATTTATTAACAGCTGGCGGTCTCGAGTAATAAGGAGAGAAAGTTGAACTCACGCGCGCAATATGTGATTCCGTGAAAATGAACTGCATTTACATTGTTCGAATAAACGTGCAGGAGAACACCCGTGTTTCTCAACCAATCAGTCCGTCGGATAAACTAGAACTGGCAGAGACAGCCGCGATGAAACACCAAGGTGTCGCCATACCATTGTCACAAACAGACCAAATTCTAGAGTAATAAGGTGACATTTGGGTGACACGTTAGACAGTATCAAACCAGTTTTAATAACAGAATCCTGAGTACTGTGGACAGAAGCTGTATGAGTTGCAGTGGCTAGGTGATGCAATCATCGAGAGTATCAGTCCTTATCTTTGCAGACAAGGTGACAATTTCTTGGTAGCATACACGAAAATATCCGAAAATAACTGCATCTACAGACACTAATGTATTCATTCGAGGACTTCGGACTTGCCCTCGATAAAGTCCTTCAAACAGGAGAACACAGACAACCATTTATACAGTTTCAATAGAGCATAGATTTTCCATCATTAAACTGAAGCAAGTGTTCGGCATAGGCCTAAAGATTGTCTCTCTGCTTCACAAGCGACTAGTTGCACTATTCACGGGGAACATGCTGTAGCTGGTGAAGTTGAACATAATTAGGAAAGTAGAATTTCTATCGGATCCCGGCGCATAAAACAACATAAATGAACGCAAATGAGTGAAATGGAGACGAAAAGCGGAGAAAATGAAACTTCATCATGCTCATCCCTCCTCCAGTGACGTTCATGACAATTCCAAGAAATGAAATTACTGAATTTCAACACACTTGAAAAGGCAGAGATACTCTAGAGAATTTTTCTATAAGGTTGACCTAAAATGGTGGAATGCTAATTCGACGTTACAAAGGTGTCGTCAAAAACCACTGCCCTTTGTGTCACATTATCTTAGCAAAGGAGACTTTTCAACGTTCGTGCAGCAGAAATCAAAGGCTCTGAATCGCCTAGAATGTGAGGTAGTTCTAAGATGTGTGCTTACTACAACAAAATCCGAAATGGAAAATGATAAAGAGGAAGAAAGCTAATTGAAATGTCGTCTGCATAAACTGACTGACTTCCCTTCACTCGGCAGATGCATCTAGTATATTTTGTTATCAGAGAAATAGTTTAATCGATCGACTCTGTGCTGAAAACGTCGTCGGCAACACCGTCGTGAATACTGAACACAATCAGGCTTCAACGATAGAACTGCACGGAACCTGAATGACAAAGGTGGGCTAAAATAACCAGGCCAGATAAGGTTAATCTTGGAATTTCGTGGGTGGGGACCAATCGAGTAAGTGTCACAGACGTATTTGTTCGATTGCTGCATTACATTGAACCAGAGGTCCCACAATGGCTCTTGTGGGCCGCAAGCTGAGTACAAAATTAGACACGCTGATCTCAGTGTGAACGCCACCCACAGACAGCAGCTCTCCCGACCTGGATTCGTTGTCAGTGGTCCGGTTGAGGTAAGGGACTATTGCACGGGCCACTCTCACTGAGCACCGGTTATAACCAAGCGGTGAAACGGTACTGACCTCACAATGTCAATATCGGAAGCGATATTTGGGTGCACCACAGGAACCAATTTTTAATTTTGGCACTTCCTTCTGAGTGGTTCGGTAATTGTTCCATATCAAAAATAGCAAAATGTCCCAAAAATACAGCGGCTGTGCACCAGTATTTCGCCTTCCGGGCCAAGCAACAAATAAAACCATATCCCCATTCTTGTCTCAAGGGTCGTAGCAAATATAAAAAGAACAGACTGTATAGCGTGTATACGATAACGTCTCATCAGACGGCTATAAGTGTAAAATATAAAAATAAAAACGGTCAAATACAAAACTTGGCACTGATTCAAGTTTACGCTATCATGCCACCCTTTCATGTTTGTGAAGGACAACTGGGTATTGGTTGTTTAAGTATCGATCGAGTCAACTGATGGCCAGCGGAGTTCATACGATTGAACAGACTTTCTTCTGTCCACGCGAGGTCAGATTACGTAATCTCATAACGATGGTTATGACGGTAACAAACGTTTGTTGTCGAACGAATTTTGAATCAGTCGGCAGAACTATAAAAGCAAAAGAACGATCGACCAATATTGACCTGATGATAGTTACCAACCAGAGGACCTACAATGGTATTCGTGATTGACTTCATTCCATCTGTCTCGATGTATGCTGGATAATGAAATGATTCCTCTATACAAATACCAACTCGTACGACATATGCAGTTTCATGAATAATCGCAGACAAACGAGTAAATCATCACAGACGGGTTGTGGACAGGAACTTTATCCTTCAGATGTAAGTGATCAACGGAAAACCAGTGAATGAAATAATCGGACGAGCTACGTTGAACGTTTTCCTAAAGGAACTGATGAGATGACGGTTTAATGATTCGGTCAATGCATCCCTTTACAGTGGCAATCGCATGGAAATGATTTTTCTTTTAACCTTTGGAATCTTTTCTGGTAGCTGAACCACCTTTTTATATCTGGTCATGAAATTATCCAGATAGCCATCCTCGTGAAGTGTAGGAACTACAAAGTATAAGTTCATATCATCCAGTGAACAGTTTATTGGGATTCAATCGTCTATACGTCACGTTAGCAAAACTGTAGACGTTACTGCGCTGGCCCGAACAGCTATTTTTGCGATAAACAGGTTGATTCGAACGTCATTAAGCCCTTTTGCCCAGAGAGACATATAGGGGATTGGGAGATACCACCTGCCTCCAGTTCTGAAATAACATCTATCAGCGGATGTGAGTAGCTGAACCGATTCAAGAAGTCGGCTATACCAGTGGGTGATAATGCGAATTCTGTATATCCAAAATGGGATACAAAAGAGCCAATAATTGGCTTACCTGATCGATATGTAGGCAACTAACATTCAATTGGCAATCACAGAGATTAAACAGAGAGATGACACTGTGAATTTTGACAAATAATGAGCTTTGCATTTAAATGTTTTTTCTTAAAATTTTGGTGTTTTATAACTAGCCTGATGAAGTTTTATTAAAAACAAGTTTGCGACACTTTGTGTCATACAAAAAAGGGAGGCTGGCTGGAAAATCTATAGAAATACGTAAATCATAATCAATTGAGTGGTATTCGACCTGTAACATCCAATTCCCCTACGACTTACCAGTAAAAAAAGCTTTTTGATTTCTTTTAGCGCTCGACGGTACAGTAACGAAGCCGTTGAAGCAAGCAACAATAAATGAGACATGACCAAAGAAAACCTAAGAGTCTGATAGACACTTCCAACAGGTGGGGAAAAGACGGCGTACCCAATCCACGTGAATAAATAATAGATTTGCAAATAGAGAATGGGAATAATAAGGACCCTGGAATACTACCGTTAAGTTGAAAGTTAAGTCATTTGCGAGCTAGTGAACTTGTGTGACTCAAATCCATTAAAGTCAGTGGATGTCAAGGGTACTTCCGATGAATTTAGACGAATGAGCATATTAAATTTGTAAACGTAACTTCCACCTTAAACCTTGAGGTAGATTGAAGCCCTGCACATTTCATGCAAATGCTCTTAGCGTCCGTACTTACAAACGGACCTAATTAACTACAGATTTCAGTATCTGCTATTCATATTGTAGGTGTGGTTGAAGTTAGCCGGGTACCGCACACCAGAGGAGTAGCAACAACCAAGAAACCGACCACATGCATCTGACGTATTTCGACCAACGAGTGTACGGTATTTGCGTTATTATAGTGAGACAGTTGCAGTGTAAAATAAACCTTTACATAACAACTTCCACTCACATCCTTCAACAAAATCGATTAATTATCGGACAAATCCATCTTAGTCAAAACATCAAATACCTCGCATTCTTTCTAACCCTAGTAAAAAAAAATATAGCTCGATAGCATAACACACTAAGTAAACACCGTAAATGTGCAAAAAGTAGAGCTGACCAATCACAACATGAATGAACTATGAACGACAGCATATGCGTAAGCGTCAGTGGGTAAACCTAGGTAGAGCAAGCATAAAAACATTTCCTGCACCAGTATGGTTTTAGACACAACACCACAATCGCATAGAGACTATAAGTAATGAAATCCGGACTCGAACAGTCACAATAAGCCATGCAACATATCATGCGATAAGAGAAATGGACAACAGCAGTTCGTGTCGGTTGGCTGGTTAGGGTACAGATCCACCTTACAGCTGACTGCACGTTTACATGTGTAATGACCAAGTATCCACTCAATCAGAGTGGATGAAGTAAAGTTGTTGCCACTGACATAGGATGCTCTTTGGTGGGAATAGATCGATTACATGACCTTTTGCTGAATATAGTTCAGTCACCCAGTTGACAGTTCAGTCAATTCAGCACCATTCGATTCAGATTGACATGCTGACCATTAGGGACCAAATAATCGTGGCCGACTGGGATATGCAGGGCGGACTGCTTGGCCACAATTTAATCACAAGAAGCTAGGCACAGTACGCGTGCTCAGACTTTAGGGCGATCAATTCATCAATGGTATAGACGTTCACATAGTGTAATGTGATGATACTTCAGTCTATGTGCGGGATGTTATCTGTTAACCTGTGAGGAGTGAGCTGATAATTACCAGTTTACACCGAACATTAAAAATACAAGCGCCCCAGAAGTAAATCCATTCTTCTAGAGGAACGAAGTCCGTCCAGCCTCCTGAATCTTTGGTAGGAATTTAGAACCTCCAGGGAGACCTGCCCTCGAAATTGATCAAGAACCAGAGTCCTGGCAATGATTTTGTTAGGTTTCTCTCACTCAGACAGACCGTAAGTTTATCCCCAGAAATGGTTCTTGGAAAATCGAAGTCCATTTTAGGCCCGACAGCTCACTCAGTCAATCCGCAGATAACCGTGGTTATCCCAAGCCGTTGGTACCATTATCTGGTAGGCAGTTTCTAGCACTCTGCGACACTTCAAAAAGTAGACAAATGGTGAATTGAGAACATATATTGACCTCCATCCTACGGATGTGCGATGTTTTAACCTAGGAGTATTTCTTCAGAGTAATTCCCACATCCTATCCGACAAATTGTCGGCAATCTCAATAAAGGTTTCATGGGGAATTAAGCAGGCCCAACTTCGACTGCACAAACTGAATGTCCAGTGGTATGCTGTTGTGACCCTGGAACTGAGACACAACCATTTCGGGCATTATAGAAATGCGGTATATAAAAGCTAATACAAGAAACGGTTAATTTGAGAAAAGCGCCAAAGAAGATATGTCAGTCTCTCAAACATCAAATGAGCTCGACAGGCCAAACATCAAAGGGACCTGCCTGTCGGTTTGGTGTCAGCTAACCACTGACGTACACTGGGAAAGGTGTATCAACTTGAAACACGTGGTGTGGCCGGTGACGAAGTTGAGCAAGTCTGCCAGCGGTTTCTCAAAATAGGTGCGAATACGGATGACGACCAGTCTACGAGCCAGTCTGTCATCCTACCAAAATAAACTGACTGCGCCAGGAAGTTGCGTTTGTTTGTCATCAACAACATCTTAAAACAGTGTGTGAAGTAAATCCACCGCGTGATATTCAAAGGAGGATAAGTGTGTAAACAATTATGGCGGAACTACTCAACCGTAATAAAATAAGTCTCTTATTGGAGTTTTATGTGACGCGGATGTACGGGCTCAGTCGTCTCAATGCTAGAGGAGATCAACGTTCGTAAATTCCATGAGTGGTCGATCCGGGATAACAGCTATATACTCATGTAATTTTCCGAACCTGCTTACTTGATAGAAATGTAAACATGCAAACACATTGTTGAAAAAGCATGGTTATCAAGCAAAAACCTCCGGCACTTACTCGTGATTCACATAACTTGATGGAGCTAGAAGCATTAAGGGAGATAGTTGCTAATCGAATCCCGTGACGGTTGAATGAGTTGTCTGTGATGTCATAATAGTTACTGAAGTATAGCAGTATAGCAGTTCAAACAATCCCTTGAGATTAATTGTCTGAGTGTAAACAGCTTTCTTTGATGAACAGGTCGATCGATTCTCTTCTTCTGTATTTTAAATTCATAATGATCACATTTCTCATTAGTGTACTGCTGTCAATAAAAACGGTTTATGAGATATAAAACCACATGTCACCTGGTAATCATAATGATTGCAGTGGCCCAGTTTACTGAGTGACTTCTAGCTTCAATCTTAGCTCAGCTATCTCATTCACCTAATGAGTCCAAACAATGATATTACCGGTCATTGTGGCATGTCTGTTTGAGAGTAACTACCGTGGACAAATCCCAAACTTCGTTACTCGCGTTCATTACAAGCCACGAAATGAACTGTGTCCATCCAAATAATGGACAGTCAAGTAGCGACGAAAATGATCATAATCTCCCTGTCTGTCTAACACGACTTGAAGGACACAAACAAAGACCGGTAGTCTTCAGTTAAGTAGGAACAGTTTATGAAACACGATAGAGAGAAACTTATGGAAGGTGATTCACAGCCGGCATGCTACTCTCCCACGACATTTGCGTGTTTTATTGTGACTGCTCACAAGATGTAGGTATCCTCACCTTCAGTGTAAAAACACAGACAAATGGAGTAATATGCACCCGATTCCCTCTCTGTTCCTCTATTTTTCAATCTTATTCATTTGAATTTGGTTTATAGAGATCTGAGAAGCAGAAAGTATCAACATTCGTTTGTAGTGTATTTATAATGATAAAAAAGCGGAGGAAAAATGGTGCCAAACTCGTCTGGAAATGTTTGCTGAGAACAGGTATTATCAACCATCAAGAGAAGGTGAACGTCACCTGGAAACGAACCAGCGTTTTTCTTCACTGGCGCGTGCAAAAGTACACGCACTCAGTCAGGACATGTTTGCACTTTCTGACAATCACCACCGTGGTGTGAACGAGCCAAAAGCGTCATCCATTGACGGTTCAACAATACAATCCACAAGTAATCCATATTGTGATCATTATCACCCATTAGATTAATCAATCGGTAAATATACAAGTAAACACAAACACAAACTTACTATTATCCTCAGAGTGAGTCAAATTGAAATAATCATCGGTACATGGTCGTTTCGCTACCGGGTATTGTAACGAGGCATCACATGTCTGCTCGATGTGTTCAACAGATTCAAGCTTGTCTGAACTGGAAGAGCTGTCCGAATCCGAGTATGTAACCAATTCTAACTTTAAATGAAAGTAAATAAAAAAGAAATAGTTTTGAAGCTTTCATATAAATGTAAGAGCTATGATCGAATCCAGAGAGAAAACGTTGAAGAAAAAGTTAACAATATGTAAAGTCGCAGTCGCTAGAATGTGCATACATAATGCCGCCAGTTCATAGTAACATCTGATCTAGATAGAATCCACCAATGCTTATCCTGAGCCAAATCTCTTCAGTTAAGTACAAAAAGTATGCAGGAAGCTGAGTACATAAAACATACGCTTAAGCAGATTGCACCGAATTTCCTGAAGTGTTTACAGTAAGTCGCGTTTGTGACAAATAGGGAAAAAAAGTGTTCGGATCAATGTTCACTTAAACTTTAGCAATCAGAGAAACGTGGAACCGAAAAACAATTAATCTTAAATGCACAAGGCCAGCTGACAGGGTTTGATGACTGTAACATGACAACTCTACCAAAAAACTGTTCGTTGCGATATGCCAAAGTTGTGGTCGCACAAAAAATCCAGCGGGTCTGATAACGGCTGTTTATCGATCTTGTTACGCGGGCAAAGAGAATGTAATTGAACCTCCAGATGAACAATGGTTTTTATGATATCGTAAACTTATCATTGCAAATAGACTTGTGGTCTGTTGTGAATACCTGACGAGATGCAAGCAAAGTTTCATAAACATAAAACTGTGAGCATCCAACGTCCGATATGATTCTTCTGATCAACTTGGGTTCAGAATGTTAAAATCAGTTCAGTCGCTCAACTAAAAACTGAGAATTGTCATACGTTAGTTTTGTATAGTCACGAAGTAGGGAAAATTGTGTAAGCTAATTGCAAGTTTTTCCTCTAAATCTTGTTTTAGGCAAGTTCCAATGTCGTAGACCATTTCTGTGGCACGGTCCATTGTGGAGCAACATTGGAAGCTATGAGTTTCACAAGAACGAGATATTCGAGAACAGGATAAACGAACAATAGGTATGCGGAATGAACATAAGACATTAGAAATCGAGATTTAAAGCCTATTGTCATTAGGCGAAGAAAGAAGATGTAAGGACTGTAGACAAGCTGACAGTTACAGATGACTGAATACAACTGATAAGCCTCAAGAGAGAAATACGCAAAAGGGGCTGATATCCGATTAGGATCCAGTGCATCAATGAACACTACGGGTTTACGATGTGCCTAGAGATCACGCTAATGACAGCAATGACGATCCAGCTCCGGATAGTGATTAGCACTGTTACTGTGATTGCTCGTACAGGCAAGCAGTGCCGCAGCAGTTGAACGAATCAACCGGGTTGAGGTAATTACTTTGGAAAGCATTAATCACAGCCTATCAGTAAGATATAGTCTTCAGTCAGATGAGGATGATATAACACTACCTTGAACAGTTATCGAGAAACGAAAGGTGGCAAAACATGGACAAAACTCAAATCCGGAACAATCATTCACAACATAATCCCTCAAACAGACACCACCTCAAAGACCTTTTCCAAAGTAATCAGTGAGAAGCGTACCGATTTGACAAATTTATGCATTCACAGAAAACGACTATCTAGAAGGGTGTATCTGCTAGAAAACTATAACTAATAAGACAAGCAAGATAGCATATGGTGTATAGAGGAAGTCTGCTCATTACTTGATCCCTTTCAAGGAATTCGGCAATGCCCTGTAACTTGGGTCTCAGACCGACGATATTATGCACAGTTGCAATTGCCTCGCCCATGGATGAGATCAACGTTATCCGATCTACTGAAAATGGTGAGATTGCTCCAAACAGATCACAACTCATGTAATTTTTTGGGGGGGTAGTCGGCGTCCAATCAATCATTGTTTCAATGTGTGCGCCCCGAAAATTATCACCATACTGAGGTTGCCAATACCATACGACGACACGACGACTGTACTTAACATAACCTCCATCAGTGTAGCTGTGAGTGAAAGCCAAATAACGTTCTCCATTCATTCACTATTTTGCAGTGTCCACGTCATTTTTGTTTGCACCCAAACTAGTGACCATTGTATGATCGTCAAACTTGTCACAATAATCTTGAATTTAGCAACTTAGACCAACATAATTGTGAAAACGGACGGAAGACAGA
The DNA here is from genome assembly GCA_013368495.1 of Paragonimus heterotremus. Lineage (NCBI taxonomy): Eukaryota > Metazoa > Platyhelminthes > Trematoda > Plagiorchiida > Troglotrematidae > Paragonimus > Paragonimus heterotremus. The sequence goes on along the minus strand of LUCH01001940.1, from coordinate 66,663 downwards.
ATTTGCACGATGAGTTATGTATGAACAATTAGTACATAGAACACAAATGGAATATGGACATACTGGGAGACAAATACACATCCAAAACGAAATATCACCTACACTTTCATATAAGATATGGCTGAGCTGTCAGAGCGAACGCGAGTTTTACAGGAAAAGTGTATAGACAGGTAAACACGGGTTTCATCGACATTACCTGCGCTGAGATGAGAGCCGTGCTAGTTGAAGTACCTCAAACTGATTATTACTGATCGCGACCACTCACCACTTTGTGTACAAAGCTAATAAAAACGTTGAGTCTATCATTGTGGAGACTAGACAAGAGGATAGTCCTCGGCGTTCAAATAAAATTCATTCCGACCCTACTCTGTTCATCCCAAAAACTTTGTTCACTTAGTTGTTTTTTGGCTGCCGAGAATGCTCGCAATGGCCAAGTAATTTAAACTCTCGTGATTTTACCGTTTGCATTAACCTCATGGACGGAAAGTCCCGTCCCCTTATGAACAACCAGAGATTTCTATCGAAAATGAAAGGTTGACAGCCGCGGCGCAACACACGAATATCAGAGCGTACCCCGGAATAACTTCTGAATGTTAAAAGTAGGACAGCCAATTATGCGATGCGCTTCAATTCGATGTCCAATTTTTATGGTCACTATCTTCACACTACACTTCCTATTGGACTGCTGGCATGAATCCAAAATGAGTCGAGTGACTGCGTTGTATTCACTTTGAATCGGTCTACTAACAGTTTGCACCCTCTACTTGCCTGCTTCGTCTGTTTACACATTAAAGTTAGGATATTCCGGCATGTTACACGCCTCTAGAACTCAAGGCTATCTACTAACCTATACTCAGTTAACCGTTCGGCTAATTGGCTGTATGCAATCGACGAGAATGAACGAAATACTGCCAGACCATACAGCTTGCGTAACAATTTTGGTGGTAACCAAATACATACGGAGACAACATCGCCTCAGAGTTAGGACAGCCTGCGAGTCCAGCTCACTTGGGTGGAGTATATCAGGCTTCATGTTCCTTGTTGGGCTGCCCTAGTGACTCCAGTGTAAAACCAACTGGAATGACATGACAAGCGTTACGACCGGTTCGGGATCCAGAAGTGAACAGGAAGGTGGCGTCTAACATTTGAGTCGAGTCCAATTAGACCTTCAAGATATCAGGCGGAGTGGGACTAACTACCAAACAGTTTGCTTTACTATCTACCTAAGAAGCAGGCCTATACTTAGTCCAACACAAAGAGAAAGACCAGAGGAACAAGGTCGCGTTAAAAAAAAAACAATCTGGGGGAAGTCTGGCACATTCAAACACATATCTGAAAACAGCGCGGAATACCGTTTAGAACAATTTAAGCTGAGGTAAAAAATAATTGCGAATGCACACCGCTTATTTCTAAAAATACACAACATGACTACATCCATGCCACGACTGAGAAATACACCACTGGCGAAGTCTACCAGAAGCGAAACACGAAACTGGCGCTTCCTTCTAAGGAGGTTGGCGAGAAGGTCTACTTCAGCGAGAAAGCTGTGATCAACAATGAATGGTAATAAATTTGCATTGACGAAATCCCATTACTCAGTAATAGTGTGGTGGATGACCATGTCGGAAACGACAAGATACAACCATGACGGATACGATCCATAAAGGATGGATCAAGTACTCAATTAAGTCAAGCCAACGGGCGGAAATGCACGAAAGAAAACGTCAGCTAAACGCCCAAAACCAAGCAGAAGTACACAAGACTGTTGAATGGAAAACTCGAGGAGCTGTAAACTGCGATCCCGGTTCGTAGACGCGAGCGTACAAGTAGCGCGGGAACACGCGAATTTGGAAGTAATACTATTGACTTCTTAAACGACTACAAAACGACATACGGAATGACAAGGTACAATAGCATAATTGCAGCGAAAGGGCGTCCAATAAGGCACAATCTTTGTTGTCCAACTCATTAGTTACCATTCCACACACGTGCTCGCGATTTTGAATCACAATTCCAGTCCACAACACCCCCCGGTTTCCGCTCACACCTCGTGTACACTTCTGTCCGATTTATATGTGTGTGGTCGGCACCTTCTATCCGGGAATTTTCCGCCCGCTATTCTTCGTCCGTTGATCCGATTTCGTTGAGCGATGACTCATCCGGTCGCTCGTGTTGTCCTCCATCTATCCACCATGGGCTTTGACCGTACTCCACGGCCCTGTCGAGATATCCCTGCGAGTGTTGAAATAATAACGCTTCCGATTTGGTCGTCCATCCTATTTTGGCTGCCATGTCTCGCCCGCTGGTCTGATCCGGTCGCCCACGCCGTCCTTCATTCGCTCGTTGTGGGTTTTTGAACGTACCTCCCCTCTACGTTGAGATGTTCCGCCGAGAGCTGGAATACTTGCACATCCGGCCTGACAGTTCACCACACTCGCCCCTCCTTTAAAGAACTTGCCGCGATTTTGCCAAGACGCTAATTGTACACCGCTGATCCATCGCCCACGGGGACCTTGGTTGATTTTGAAGCTTGTATTGCCGCAGTTTGTGATGGTAAATGGTCCATTCCAATGCCTTCTAAATTTTCCTACACCGGGACCGGATGTAATCTCTTACTTTCACCTGGTCTCCTATTCTGAACGGGCGCCATTTATGTGTTGTGCCTCACGTCAAATCTTTCCTTATTCCGGCGTTGTCTTGCTGTTGTCCGTTCAAGAGCACGGTGTTCCAGGTGTTGTCGTTCCTGCGGCAATAACTGCTCCTCTCTGTCTCTGGACACGCAGACATTCAAGAGTATCCTTGGCTCCCTCCCGTATGTCAACTTAAATGGGGAACTCTCGGTTGTTGCCCGCTTCGTGGTGCGGTATCCAAACAAAACATCCGGTAGTTCTTCTTCCCAGTTCTTGCCTCTACTATTCAGCCATTCCCTCATTGTGCGATTGAGCCGCTGCGTCAGTCCGTTCGTGTGTGGATGGTACTTCGATGTTCTCAGGCGTTAAATCCCCCATTTCCTCAGCATCTTCTGGAATTGCTGCCCTTCAAAACACGAGCCCAGGTCCGAGATAATTGTGTACGGTACTCCGAAACGAGCCAAGACGCTGTTCATGAAAGCGTGCACAACCGTTCCGCTCGTTTGATCTGTCGTTGGAATGGCTCCCACCCATCCTGTAGTGGTTAATCATGACAACTATGTAGCGATTTCCATTTGAACTCGTTGGGAGTGGACCAAAAATGTCTATACCCCAGGTGTGCGCGACCTCCTCTGTTACGATCGATTGCATGGGTGATGGTGTCGTCATTGTTTCTCGGTTCTGTTGGCAATCGGGGCAGGCTCGAATGAAATCAATCACATCTTTCCGCATCGTGGGCCAAAATACCCTTCGCCACAATGGTTCGAACACGCGTTCTCGTCCCAAGTGAACATCTGTGTGTGCCAGCCGAATCACACGTTTCCTCTGACCCGCTGGAATAAATGACAATCTTCGAGGTCGAAGTCCCTTCTGTACTTCCACGTCGACGACGAGTTGACCGTTCTCCAGGTGAAGCCGGTCCCAGATCTGTAACAGTTCGTCCAGTCCCGAAGTCAACGTCGGGTTTGGTACCTGCCAACAGATTTTCACATATTTGGCGTACTTGAAGGTATTGCTGCTGATTGACCAAGATGTCTTCATCGGCAGCCAATATCGTGTTCACGAGAATGGCTTTAGTTGGCAGCTCACTTTCCTGCATGGGTCGCGACAATGTATCGGGTACCTTACTGTTCGTGCCGTTGACATGTCCGATGGTAAAGTTGAACTCTTGTAGTCGGAGTGCCCAGCTCGCCAGTCGTCCACGTGGGTTTTTCGTCATCTTCAACTAGATCGGGGTTTTGTGGTAGGTCTCGACATGAAAGGTGATCGCTATTAGATAGGTCCTCCATTTCTCCAACGCCCAGACGATAGCTAGACATTCTTTCTCCGTGGTGGAATACTTTCTTTTTGCTTCCGTCAGTACTCGGCTGGCATAATCAATTGTCCACGATGGTTGTGAAAGAACTGCCCCGATTCCGACATCACTTGCACCAACTGAAACCATGAATGGCTCATTCGGTTTGGATATTGTCAGACACCGTCGAATGCCAGCAGCGTCTTGTTTGAGTTGGATGAACGCCACCTCCAATTCCTCAGTCCATACAAATTTTCTGTCCTTCCTCAAAAGTTGGAACAGTGGATATGCTTTCCGAGAGAATACTGACGTAAATTCTGAATCCTAACCGACCATTCCGAGGAAACACCTCAGTTGCCACTTCGATTTTGCTTTCGGGAAGTCTTTGATGGTTATCAACTTTTCTGGCAGTGGTTGGATCTTTCCACTACCAACCGGATATCCCAACCAAACGATTGAACTGCGACCCATTTGGCACTTCTAAACACTCAGTTTTAGACCGGCTGCATCGATTCGTTGCAACACTGCTCGAAGTCTGTCCATGTGTTCCGACACTGTCTTGGAGAATACAACGATGTCGTCTCCGTATACGATTACTCCCTCCTGACCCTCCAGAATGCAAAGACGTCTGAAGGTCGCTGTGGCATTGCACAGACCAAAGGGCATCCTAAGGATCTCGTACTGCTGTCCGTTCATACAAAACGTAGCCTTCGTTCTGTCCTTCCGTGCCATTGGTAGTTGCGAGTAACCGGAGCGCAAATGAATGAAGGATAACACTCTAGCTTAATGCAGCTGCGCAAAAATCCCCTCCATCTGAGGCATCGAGAACGCATCATTGATCGTCACTCGGTTCAGTTCTCTGAAGTTGACACAAAATCGATAGGTTTCATCCATTTTCCTGGCCAACACGACCGGTGACGAAAATAGGCTGTTTATCCTTTGAATGATTCTCTTCTCCAACATTTTCATCTGCCTCTCCGCTTCCGGAATCTACTTGACTGGTATTCGCCGGTATACTGGTCCGCATTCCTCGCCCGGCTGTAACTCTATCGAATGTTCCATCCACGTACAGAATCCGTATTGATCATCCGCGTTAGTGAACAAATCAGTAAACCCATTAACACATTGCCGGAATCAGACACTCTGGCACAGACTTCATCGAGACGCAGCCCATTCGGCACTGGTCCTTCGTATCTTCACGATGCAACTTCACGACATCGCCATCAACACGCAACTCGTTCCTCACCAGTTCTACGCTTCCTTTCAATCGACGTAGCAGATCGGCGCCTAGTTTCGTCTCTTTCACATTGTCAATCACTAACGTTGCGTGGCGTAGCTTGATACCACCTATCTGGATGTCAATTTTCTGAGTCCCCAGTACCTTAACACTGTCCCCCCGACCGTAACTACAGGCCAATTACCGGACCTTATAGGCAATTCTGGTACTCTGTCTGTAATCGACGCACCCGCTCCCGTACCTACTATCACACTCTTTTGCTCTTCCTCGATCAGAACTTTTACCCGTGGAACACCCCCCTGATAAACCGTTACCATCGAAAGACAAGGATGAAGAAATCTGCAAGGGCACTGGCGGGCAAAGTGTCCCACTCCATTACAAACAAAACAATGATTATGGCGAGGGTAATCACGTGCTCGTCTAACTTGTCTTCTTATAGGTTCAACATTCATCTTCAAACCTCCCACTGTCTTCGTCAACTGCTCCAACTTCTGTTCGAACTCCCTGACTTCCAGCCGTCTGACTTGCGTCCGTACGGGTTGGCGCTGTGCAATTCCGACAAGCCGTTCGATGTCCGTGATCCCGCAAGACTCGGCTATCCGAACGCTCGCTTGCAACTCCGGTGGCAAACTCTGGATAAACCGCTCCCTCAACAACCTATCCTTCGTTTTCCCATTTGCGTCTGGTAAGCTCAACGTCAACTGTAGTAATAAGTGCTGATAGTGAACCAGGGGGTCTTGAGTGTCGCAAAATCAGGCACCATAAAACCGATCCATTGTCCGTTGTCAGTCTTGTTCCTTTGTAAACTCTGGAATCAGTGCGGTCCGTATCTCTTGATACGACGTTGCGGCCTTTGTTTGTTTGTTCAAGGCATAGACAGCTTTTGCCCGTCCGGTGAGCAGTGTTCCTAATGCTGTCAGTAGTTGCGTTTCGCTTTTCAATCCGTTGCACGCCGCAATCGCCTCAAATTCCGCCAGCCACTCTTCCACGTCTACACCCGCAAATTGGCTTGGCCATGGCAACTTCATTGCGTTATGTCCAGGGTCATGGCACCAGTGCAGCGAAAAGGCGTCCAATAAGGCACAATTTTTGTTGTCCAACTCATTAGTTACCATTCCACACACGTGCTCGCGATTTTGAATCACAATTCCAGTCCACATCACCCCCCGGTTTCCGCTCACACCTCGTGTACATTTCTGTCCGATTTATGTGTGTGTGATCGGCACCTTCTATCCGGGAGTTTTCCGCCCGCTATTCTTCGTCCGTTGATCCGATTTCGTTGAGCGATGGCTCGTCCGGTCGCTCGTGTTGTCCTCCATCTATCCACCATGGGCTTTGACCGTACTCCACGGCCGTGTCGAGATATCCCTGCGAGTGTTGGAATAATAACGCTTCCGATTTGGTCGTCCATCCTATTTTGGCTGCCATGTCTCGCCCGCTGGTCTGATCCGGTCGCCCACGCCGTCCTTCATTCGCTCGTTGTGGGTTTTTGAACGTACCTCCCCTCTACGTTGAGATGTTCCGCCGAGAGCTGGAATACTCGCACATCCGGCCTGACACTCCACCACATTATTCCGTACGTTGCTATAGAAAGGAAACAATAGGAAAGAAGGAGAGGACGGGCAATGTGCACACAGGCGAAATAAATCGAGGATGACACGGATCACAAAGAGATTACTATCTTAAGGCAAGGAAGTGTTGGACAACGCAGCTGCAGTCATTATCGTATCTAAACAATCAGCCAAAATTGTCTGTGAGCAACACTCAGCTAGCTTCATCTTCTCCAGAGGAGGCAAGGTAGCTTATGCCAAAAAAGCAGATCGGACAACTCAAACAGTAAGTATTTGCTGAAATACGAAATGAATAAAAACGTTTTTCGAAAAACCACCTCTATCTCGCGTATCGGGTGACGACTGTATTTGCAACGGACATGATAAAACAAAACATAAAATGATATAGGAGAGAAAAAGCACGGCCTCATCGAATAGGGATGGCTGGTAAGCGGAAAGAAGCAATTGTTTGTACTGTACAACGATGATTAGGTGAAGTAAATTAATGTGCACGGTGAGGGATCTGAAAGCGCGGAGAGTGGCGAATTCAAACAGTAAAGCATGTAGAAACATCCGACAAACGAAGATAGGAAGGCCGCACGGAAAAAATTCACGCAGAGAAGGTAGCATTCAAGACTAGTGAGTCAAGTTCATACATCACACGGAAGAACTGTCGGTTCCACTAGAATCGTCATTCACGACAGTTTGAGAGTGTAATTCTGTTTGCGTCAACTGCGTAGAGGAAGCCTCCAATAGGGTGTCATCATGATGACGTCTGTTCGAATTCATCAAATGATGACAAGGGAACAGCCACAGATAAACAGGACCTGAATATTGTTTTCAAAGGAAAAGATGATGAGGTCGATAAACATGAGAAAGGATAACGAAAGCAAACGTATTTTAACTTCAAAACCATGAATAATAGAGAGTGATTGGCGCCTAAGCACAAATATTCATGAGTGTACCAATACAACGGGAAGACAGTTAATACAAACTTCAGATGATTGATATAAGCCGGGGGCCTTTTCAGATCTACGAGCAACACGATCCCAACACTTTTGGCCTAAAAAACGTATACTTTGTTTGGCTCATAAACCACAAAAATACTTAGTACCAAGTGCTACTGGGAATGTTTACAAAGTAGGACAATTTAATTCCAAGTTAAATGAGTTCTAATCAAGACAACACAGTTCGGGAGGCCATAGCCCACATTTGTAACCTTCGGTTTCGTTACCGATGCCTGGCAATGTTTGAGAAAATCCCCTAGAAAGTATCCAATAACATGATCACGAAATCAAAACATCAGCAAAAACGCTCTGGTTTCACAAAAACGTAATAAATGGCCATCATTTGTCCAAAACACTAATTAAACTAAATGAATTATCCCCACTTGAATGAAGGATGTACAAGTGAATCAGAACGAGTATAATCGTACAACTGCGTCCTCCAAATAGAAAGTATAGTAAAGCTTAATTTAAACACCCAGAAAATCCGACAGTTTAGGATCAAGGGATGCCCGCTGGAACCCTTTCAGTCATAATGATCTTGATGATTGCCTAATCGATTAACCATTGGGAACCGCGCCTGTCGGAATGTATTAAAATAGTCAACAGAGAAAGTATACAACAACACAAAATTGGCACCTGCTGGAGGCAGGTAATTCACCACCAGTTAGATAATAGCATTGAGCAAATGAGGGGCTGCCATTTATGGCATCCACGTGTGAGTTTCATCTAGAAAAGTCCTGTCGGTACTGTACCTCACTACTAAGGCTGCTGTCAGTACTTTTTGCTGACCCACGCTACTGATATCATCATCATCATCATAACAGCCATGAGCCTGACCAAAAGGTACTGTGGCTCGGGCCACCGCTCACCTCAACAGTGACGTGGAATATCCTAGAAGAAAACGTTAATAAAAAGAAGACTAAGCGGAAGAACTAGAAATGGTGTGGATACAGGTACGCCATTGACTGCGACACATCGCCATCTCGGATAGCGTCTTTAACCAGCGGTTTGGGTGATCACGAGGACCCCATCCAGGCAGGCGACACCTACCCACTTTGCTCAATGGAGCAGTCAAGGTCTTCATATTTCGTGACCATGTTGTTGCTTGACCACCACGCGGTTTTACCCAACTGTTGATGGTCTAGGTATATAATGCTCGGTACGGTGAACGATCAGATGACGTACGGAGTACGTGCACTAAACATCGCAAGCTGTGTGCCGTGATTAGTTGACCAATGGATCGCGGATCCCGAGCATTCCGGAATACGCGCCGGCGAACTGCTACATTGCTGACGCAATCGGTCCACTTGATATGGGCTAATTGGCGAAGACAACGATAATCAAACACAGCAAGTCTGTTGATATATTCTTTGTGAACGGGCCACGTT